>JADRCH010000215.1:2988933-3084773 GCA_019843965.1 Rhynchomys soricoides | reverse complement strand
ATATATATATATATATATATATATATATATATATATATATATATGAGAAATTTCTATATTTATTCTTCTGTTGAGGGACACGTAGGTTGTTTCCAGTTTCTGGGCATTACAGTAAAGTGGTTGTAAATATAGTTAAGCAAGTATTCTTGTAGTATGATGGATCATCCTTTGCATATATGGCCAGAAGGGGTATAGCTGGGTTTGAGGTAGATCTATTTCCAATTTTCTGAGAAAACACCAAATTGACTTCCAGTGTGGCTGTACAAACTTGAATTCCTATGAGCAATGGAGGAACATACCCTTTGTTCCACCTTCTCAACAGCATGGATTGATTTTTTTTTTCATCTTATGTTACAGTTGTGTAGCTTAGTCTTCATGTGGTATTCATAACAGTGGGAGTAGGAGCTATCTCTGACTCTGTTACCTGCCTTTGGGACTCTTTCCTACTTCTGGCTGCCTCTATGGCCTCAATAGGAGATGAGGTTCCTAGTCTTACTGCAACTTGATATGCCAGCCTGATTGAAACCATTGAGAGTTTTCCCTTTTCTGAAAAGAAATGGAGGAAGAAAGGAAGGAAGAGGGGGAGAAGAGATGGTGGGAAAGGACTGGGAGCAGAGGAGGGAGAAGAAAGTATGGTCAGGATGTAATGTAAGTAAATCAATCAATCAATCAATCAATATAATTTGAAAAGTTGGTTGAGAAGAGTAATTGAGGTCAGGCGTTAGTATAAACAAGTGACATTCAGAAGTTTTGGACTTCCTTTCAACCCCCAAAACACCTATTTTACCACTTTTACCACGTGTAAACCAATGTTCTTAATAAAAAATCTATATCAAATTCAAACACTGCTTGTTGTCAGCAGAATTTGAAATGATTCAGACTAAAGCTGGTACCATTTTGGGACACTCACCCATTAACTCATTCAATTTCAATTTCTCTTTAACATTTTGATTTTGTATTTGCATACCAGCATTGGAATCATTGGCTCAAACATAACATAGAAGCATTTTATCACTGCTCAGCATTCCTAACCCCTGACTTTTAAAGGTTGCTTCATCATCATCTTGCTTTTACCTGGCATAAATCTTTTAAAAATTATTATTTAATTATTTAATATTCACTCTTATTAGTGGTGAATTAATAACTATTAATTTAATAAATTAATTAATAAATTGGGTAATTTACTAATTATCAAATTAGATAAATAGTAACTTAAAAATTAAAAATTAGTAAATTAAATAAATAATTAATAAAATAATCAGTAAATTAAATAAATAACATCTATCACTAAATAATTATTCATTATTTAATTATTACCATTTTCTTTTTTATTGAATGTAGATTCTTTTCTCACAAAATACATCCCAATCACAATTTCCCTTCCCTCCAGTGGTTCTAGATCCTCCCTAACTCCACTCGTCTCAAGATCCACTCCCCTTTCTTCTGTGTTTCTTCTTCAGAAAACAGCATGTCTCTAAGACACAAAAGCCAACAGTAGAGATGACAGCCTGAAGTTCAGGCATCTCAGAAAAGCCGCCTTGCACCTAAAGATGGAATAAAGTATATGTACATGATTCCAACCATTCAAAAGGCCTTGCGATCAACAGCTTTCTCTACCACTTAAAGAATTAATGAGACCTGGTGCAATTTAGAAAACTAGTATTCTTCAAAATCGAAGAAGAATTGAGCAGCTTGTAAGATCTCAAGAGAAACTGTAACTAGAGCAAAAGATACCTGAGTGATTAGAGATTATATACTTTAAAATATTCTTGTAATTTGATTTAAAACTAAAAGTTCAAAGGAGACACAACCATAGAACAGGTTGAAGGAGTCCTTTGAACGCTGAGCCAGGGCGGCTATGGAAACAGCTTTAAAATGAAAAAAAGCCTGTCAGTAGCAATGGGTGTGTGCTTAGATACGTGGAGGAAAGATGAAAGACGAAATAAAAACACATCTGGAAAAAAGAGCAAATGAATGTCCAGGACCTGACTAAAAAGAAATCAAAACACACATAATAAAGGTGCTCAGTAACCCGAGGAAAACAAGACATGAACAAAGTGAAAATATTAACAAAAATATAAGAACCATACTTTAAGTGGCTTGGGGAGGGGATTTTTCCTCTTCTATTTCTTTGTTTTGTCCTTTTCCTGTTTGTTTGGTTTTGCTTTATTTTACTTTATTGCTATTCTTTCTGTTTGTTTTTCCCTTCTCATTTTATTGTAACTCTTTATCTTCATTCTCTCATGAGATGCAGAGAAGGTGTGGATTCAGGTGAGAGGCAAGGTGAGGAGGACCTTGAGGAGCTAGCTGGGGGAGGACAAATGGTAATCAGAATATAGTGTACAAAAAAATCTATTTTCAATAAAAGAAATATAGAAAGTCATACATTTACTTTTAAATTTTACTTTTCTATATGTGTGTATTTGTGAATGCGTTCCCATTCACACTGGTACTTGTGGAGGCAAAAAGAGTGTATCAAGTCCTCTGAAGCTAGCACAGTGTACAGACCAATGAGGTTGAGGGAAGCCCACCTCTGTTCTTCTAAAAGAGCTTCAACTGCCCTTAACTATACAGCCATCTCTCCAGCACAAGCAAAACACACTTCAAAACAGGAACCAAATAAAATTTTTGTGAAGGAAAACTTTATTAAAATTATTATAAGCTTTAAATATTGATAGAAGAGTTTAAACAGTAGTATTGATTAATAAAAGAAATCAATTAAATATAATATCTTATATAGTCAAAAGAGCTAAAGAAAGAAATTTATGAAGAAACTGAAGAAAAATACAGTGGGAGACTCTCAAATAGAACACTGTAATTGTAGGAGAAGATAGAGTCCTTTTGAAATAATAATGAACTTTCTCAAATATGCATAAAGAAATGTCAGAGTCAGTAAGGCAGAAAGACAGGTGGAAGATGCTGAAGAATAGCCCAGTAATGATTTACATACATTTTAAAACTCAGAAAATGGAGATTGTTAATGCAACAAGTAACCCTGTACAGGGCGTTAATAAGACTATTGGTTGATTTGTTTGCAGAACCCTTGATGTTCAGGAGGGAAGGAAATGGTCATTGTTCTTTGAAAAGAAAAAATACTAAATACACTTCCAAATTACTTTTGAGGTAAAATTATCACTAAATAACAACAGAACTGTGTGTTGCTAGCTAAGAGTATTTAGAATCTAAGCTGAAACTAAAAGAAAATGGAGAACAGAGCAAAGCATATTACCTCACAAAACTCACTAGTAATGGAAATGTGTAGATGGAGATAGGTGAAGATAGTGAAGTACTGTAGCAGTAGTTAGTCACAACTCTGTAGTGGATATTAAAACATAAAACTTACAAGTAGTTATAAGTGTGAGGGTCCCTGAAAGGTCACGGCCTGCAGGGAAATAATCCACATGAGATACAGAAGGGTAATTGAGTCAGCACCACTTCAACAGGTGCTTCATCAAAAATTTCCAGAGTCTAACCTCATCTTTTATTTTTCTTACATACTTAAATGCAGCAAAATGTTGGGGTAAAGCCTCTACATGACAATTGTCACAACAAAGCTATGGAGATGGCTGCATTGAAACTCCCTTACAAAGTACAAATGTAACTATATAGTGAAACACCTGTGATCTTACAATAAGAATGAGTTCTATTGAAAGATATAGTGCTCAGGGTAAGGGCCTAGGGAAAAGTATTTGTAATGAGCAGAAGGATGGATTCTCTTGAGGGAGTATGTGAAGTGAGACCACTTTCATAAGGATGGGTTCTATTCACTTGGAAACAAAGACCTGGCTCAGAGCTTCAAGAATACTCGGAATTGTAGGGGATTCAGAAAGTCTGGCTCCATAGAAGAACAAAAATTCACCAGGTTGTTAGACAGCATCCACTCCACTCTTCTAAATAACTGGAGTCACTTTAGTATCGATCATTTTCTTCCCTTGAAGTAAAAACCCTGAGGGTTTAACAATTCTGGTTCTTCTACTGCTTTGTGTAAGCTGTGGTTTCTACAGTAAGTACACGATGTTATTGAACTAAGGATAAGTATAAAGTAGTTGCACAGTACAGTGAGGTTAACTTATTCTCCAAACAAACTATGTGGAGGTAGAAACAAAAAGATAGTTTGTATGTAATTGAAGGTCATTCATTATCAACTTAAAATAGATTTTTGTAACATGCCTTTTATAACTCTCACAGTAAGTACAAAGAAAATAATTATAACAGATACATCCAACAATATGAACAGGGAACAAATTTGTCACTGTAAAGCATTATACAATGAAAGTTGGTAAGAGAAAGATATAAAGGACAACAGAAAACCTAACAAAACAGCAAGAGTATATCTGTTTCTAGTTATTATGTACATTTCTTTGTTTTTCCTATGTTCAGCCTTGGATGAATTTATTTCTAAGCATTTACAATTTTTAGTTTATTCACACTGTTAGTATAAAACACTTTACAACAGGCTCATAAATCTTTTAACCAAGTCATAGTACATTCTATTTTTTTTTCATATTTATTTAACCCTTTTGACTTCATTTTGCTCTCAGCATTTGGTAGTTGCCTATAGGTCTTTGAGGTCTCATGGACTTTACCCCATCCATCAGTTTGTCCATTAGTACTGTCCTTGTTTAGATCATATTTAAACAATCATGTTAGTGAGAGTTTACCTGTGTAGCGTCTGACATCTGTAGCGTATCCAGTAAGCTCCCTCTTCCACTGGCTCTTACAATCTGTCTATTCTTCTTTTCTTAATAATCCCTAACCCTCATGTTCAGTAATTATGTTGTAGATTTGTCAGTTTGGATTGTGAGAGAAATTTCCATCATGAGGTGTACAGTTAGATTTTTTTCAAAACCTACATTAATAAGGGTTCTCAAATGCTTCAGCCCCTCTTTCTATCCCAATATCGAAAGGTAGGGGAAAAAAGGTGAAAATAGTATGAAGGAATGTGAACCTGTTTACAAGTAGTTCTTTGGGGTAATTCCAATCTCCATTTGTTAGTATACCAGTAGTCTAGTTCAGTAGTGTCAGGATACCAACAATCCAGTTCAAAGAGTATGACCAAATATAATCAGCATTGGCAGCACAACCCGCAAAACTGTGAGGCCTCTGCCAATTTGGCACAAGTCAGAGGTAGTGACCAGAAGGAACTGGAAAGCCAGAAGTTCTCTGATGTGCCTCTCTCAATGAAGTGAAGATCAGCAAAGACAGGAGACCAAAGACACATTGCACAGCTAGCAATTCAAGTGCCCATCACTGCCTGTTGTGTCCTTATACTCTCTAAAAAATATCACACAACCTCTCATGGGTATGGCTTCAGCAAAACACTACATGAGTCTGCTTCAGCAAAATATTACATGGAAACAAACAGAAATTTACACTTCAATAAGTGGTGAGGACTAAATTTATGTTTAGGTTTAAGAACAAATATTTAGCATGTAGTAGGGTCTCCTCCAAGATCTACAACTTACCTAGCTCCAGATAATTATCTAGGATTCAGTACTAGGCATGCCTCCCAATATGTTGAGAGGGACTTAAACCCAATTAGGGAGCTGTTGAGTATCTTCAAAGTATATGTTAGCAGTTACTGACTTATTAACAACATTATTACCAAAAGTATTTTTTATTAATATATAATTGTTCTGACATTGAAAACAAGAAGGAATTATAGAAAAGTACAATAACAATATATATATAATGTAAGAAATTAAGAATCATGGTATATCTATACTTCAGAAGAAGGATGATGAAAATATTAGTGACAGATCAAAAGTGGTTAATTAGAAAGTTTGATGAGAATATTTTATTTTTTGTTATATATTTATATAAGTAGGAATGCGATTGAGTGAAAAACATAATAAATGTACACTAATAAATTATTCCTTTTTCTTCTCAACAAGAGCAGAAAATTTTAGCAGAAACTAAACATAATTATAATAATAGCATAAATTTGAAATAAACTGTGTCTCATAAAGCAGACTGTTTTTACCAAATGAAGCAAGAATCCTACATTTGAATAGAAAGCCTTTGTTTTAGCTAAATTATGTTCACTAAAATTTATATCTTGAGGTTCAATCACTTTACTTGAGAAGACACATGCCTAAGTGGATAATGTTTTTGAAGGAGTGAATAGGATAAAATGAGACACATAGAACAAGCTCTTATATCCAAGTGACTCATGTTCTTATGAAATTTGACCAAAGGTGTCAAAAGGGCAGAATACATGAAACCACCTAGAGGGACCAAGTGGTCCCAGAGGAAGCAAAATCTGTTGATATAGTGATCTTAGACTTCTAAGCCTCTGAAAGTGCATGAGTTAATTTCTGTTGTTATCTCACTGTCAAGATTAAAACTAAACAAAATATGAAATCAGAGCATTTCAATTACACAAGGAAGAACTTAATTACTACATTGCTAATAGTCTCTTGTGCCTTAAAATCCAGTTTTGTCCTTGAACTGGACGCCTTTAAAGGTTCTCATTTACTAGGTGATCTCAATTTTAGGTTCCAATTGGACATAGAATTTAACTCTGGACCAGCACAGTATTTGTTGTTGTAACAGTTATATTAAAAAATGGAACAATTCTAGAAGAAATGGTAATTCTTTGAGTGTTTAGTTTATATTTTCACCCATTATGATACATTGATGTTTTTGTTATCTTTATACTTACATGCTATTATCCAAATTTGTTTTATTTCCTATGTGTAACTGGATTTGCAAAGTGAATCCTTTGTTAAAATTGACTATCTGCCAGAATCTTCAACATCAATTAGAAGAAGGCTCCTTAACCTCCCTACATGCACAGTTATACCTTAAATAAACAGTCATTTGTGGCCCAATCTTTTCAACAGAAATTCAGAAAATTCAGAAATCTATATTCAGATGCATCACCATGCAACTGACAAGTTACATGCAATGATATGTAAGAAAATGCTGAGGTGTGCTTGGGCATTGGCCTCATCTAATCATGTGCAGAGTCAGGAAGTAATTGTTTTCACTCAAAAGAACTTGTTATGGAAGCAGTTTTCTCATGAAGAAGCTTTCTTCCCCTCCTCTCTCCTTTTATTTTCCTTTACCAATATGACTTCTGCCATGGAGAGATGCAGGAAATAGGCTCTCATCAGATGCTATCCCTCAGCCTCTGTTAAAGCAGTTTAGAATGGTCTAAAATAAAACAATACCAATATTTTCATGGCAGGAAAAAACAAATCATCCTTCAAATCTCAGGTCTAGCTCCTAATTCTTCAGATCAGGGAGAAGAATTCGTGAGTCTCTACACCACAGGAAGAAAAGTAATTTCTGTATAGATGTGCAGCTAAGTCTTCCCAGAGACTCCATTCTGCAAAAGTATGAACAGAAGTAGTGAGAATGGAGCTGTTTCTTCCCACAGGAGTTCATATTTTACTCTGACAATGCTGTTTGCTACAGGAACCAATTGAGAAATTCAGGTCCCATAGTGGCCCTGGGACCTGAATGACCAGTCTTTCTATAGCAAATCAAAACAAAACAAACAAACAAGCAAAAAACAGCAACAACTACAACAAAATAGCTTTAAATATGTGTGAAAGGACTTCCAGGGGTCACATGGTTTTACAAAGAAGTGTTTAATGAACAGTTCCCATTTACTCTCCAAAGAGGCTCCAATGCAATCTTCTAAGTGTAACCAATGGCTATTCTCTTGTTTACAGTGGATAGTGCAGATGACCAGTCATTATCTAGCTGAGCTTTTCCTCTAGATTGCCCCAATGATGACTCCAGATCTACTATTGTTCCTGAATGGGGTTAGTCATACATACAATGTCATAACATATAAAGCTCAACCCATGGAACAGGCTGTGTTTTTAACAAACTATCTTTAGAAGCTAATAAGGGTTTGGGTTGGGTTTGGGTTTGTTTTGTTTTGGTATGGTTTAGTTTATTGTTGTTGTGTGATTGGTATAAACAAAAGAAAACTGAAAAAATATAATATGGCCCTCTCCTTAAGATGAAAATGCACACCTGAGAAGCAAGCAAAGAATGCACATCACATTTTCTCCTCTTCAATGAGAGGGAGAGAAAGAAAGAAAAAGAAAGACAGACAGACAGACAGACAGAAACAACTAAAATACATACAGACATTTTCTACTTTCCAGCTGCAACAGTCTGAATTCTACATGACTAGGCACAAATTTGTGTGAGATTCATTAACTACAAAAAGTAAATTTGATAAAGCTGAAAGATGAAGATGTCCTATATATTTATAGAAAAATAATATAAGAAAATGGTTAAATAGGAAATACATATTCACATAGAAAAACAAGGTAAGTTTCTAGAAGACCTCATTTATGTTCAGTAGAGAATTTTGGATAATTTACATAAAGATGTTCACTGAGATCAGGACAACAAACTGTGAACAGACTAGAATGTAGAAAGGAGAAAAAGTCTAACTTTATGAGACACAAAATTATAGGCATTCTACCAATAAGATTTTTGCAATGAAGAAGTTTGTACCTTGCCCATGCTTACATGGTTAAATAATGTGAAGATGCAGGAACAAACAAAATATTTTAAAACATTTCCTATTAACTATGAGGTTTTCAAAGTACATATAGTGTGCTATGTTAATCTTACCAGTATTAATTTGTCCTTATTTGGCTTCTGTCTTAGGTTTAAATATCTCAGTCTAAAAGATATAGCTCCTAGACCCAGTGATGTGACCTTTCTGAATAGTAGTATGCTTTAGTTCAGATGATCTGTAATTTAAAAAGATGGATTTCCATAAGAAAGGTCGGAGCTACACAGAAGAACAGAAAAACACAGACAATGTGAAAAAGGTAGAGATGAGAAAGACACATCTAATAATTGTTGACCAGCAGCAGCAACTAGGAAGGAGAGAAGTCATTATTCTCCACAGCCTTCAAAGCTATTTAATGGATGCATATACATTAAATTTGTTTTCCCCAAGGAATATGAAACTAAGTCTTTTTTTTAATGCCTTAAAGCAAGCAGTTAGAGGTATTTTTTTTAACAATATTACGGAGAATTAATGGTGAGTCTTAATTCTTTCGCCAATAAACTTGCAACTTTAAGACTCTTCCAGTCTGTTGACTTTCAAGTTTTATTTTAAAAGGTTACAAGCAAAATTTTAACATCAACAAGCACTACAGGAAAAATACAATAACTACAAAACCAGTCCCATTGATCAGTTTACTGACCCCCTAGTGCCATCTATGAGTTCCTAGGACTTCTTTGTACACAGCTGTGAATACTAATTCCTTTTAATGTGTCTCATTTTATTGTTGTGGAAAATGAATTGTACAGGGCTTTCTCTTCTCATTTCTTAGATAAATCCCTTGGATAGATGGTGGTAGAACCCTCCTACTCTAGCAAACATTATAGCTTTATTACTTTATTAATTTTCTTACTTTAATGGTATTTAATTTACTGGCTCTGAAAATTTCATGCACTGACTTAAATACATACATTAAAAATATACATTGTATTTAGTGAAAATTTATTAAACCAAAACATGAACATGTAAAATAAGGAGCCGTAATTAATACTCAGTATAATAATCCTAAACACATAACCACTTAATTATCATATTAAACCTTAGGATTTCTGTTTCTCAGTAAGAAAGCAAATCCCCTGGTAAAACAATTAAAGCTGGAGAATTGCTCAGACTAATAGCACATGTCTTCTTTTACCTCTCATAGTAATTTGTTGACACTCTTTGTTCATTCTTCACAATATAGTGTACTCACACTAGATGTTGAGCCTGCAGCCACCCATTTTTGTATTCTTTATTCTTAGCAACTCATGCATTTCCATGCTCCAGAAAATCCCATGCCTCTCCTTTTAAGTCTATTGAAAGGAGATATACTTACTGAAAGGAGACATTTAAGTAGTCCTTCTCATAAAGCCCAACAGACTTTCTTGAAGGAAAATAAAAGAAACTGAGTATGGAAATAAATTAGGCTGATACATTTGAGTTAGCCATGTCACTTAAACAAATACATATTAATTAGTAAGAACCAAACTACAATAAGAAATATTATTGTGTCTTCAATGAGTTCTCTTTAAAACTTTGTTCAGTTAACTCTTTTATATTATTTTTTCTTGTTTTAATATTCAGAAATACCACATATTTCTATACTTTAATTTATATAAAGGATTAAGCAGAAAATATTTTCATGTACTTGTCCAATGTGTGACCAGACTGTTTAAATCAATAAATATCATAGATGGTATTGTTAAAAGTTTAAGCCTTTCAAAAGTTGGTACATGAGCTTTTGGTTGCATTTATGGTTGTCAATAAATCAAAGGTGCACCATTCTCATATTTTTAAATAAAAAAAATTGAACATCATAACATTCAAGACTAGTTTGAATAAAGCTCAGTTAAAAGAGCAAGTGATTGCCCTAAAATTCAATCCAACAGTAACCATAAGGGGAAAAGGAATACCTGCTGAGAGGAAAGAGTAGTGGTTTGGGGCTCAGTTAAAGTAGAGGTGATGAGAGTTGGCAAAGGAAATTCATCATAAAAATTCTTGACATGTTAATGGATAAATTTGGTTTGTTAGAATATTGTGGTCACCATGGAGGTAACGAATACTGGGGGACTCCATGTCCCAATCAAAGCTCTATAGAACAACTTCCGTGCATGTTCACAATAAATATTAAAAGTGAGCCTAAGGACATCTCCATTGCACTGCAGAGTAAGAATCTGCCTTGAGTCTTTCTACTCAATTTTCTCTGTGGCTTAAATCTTAATCTTTTGCAGAGTTGAAGTAAAATATATGGTTATCTTTCAAAGTTCAGAGAAAATATATTGTATACAAGAGAAAAGAGAAATAAGATGAAAATGTCTCCCTAATTCAGGATGAAGTTACAATGATACTTTAAGACTAACTTAATCACACCAATAGAAAATGTCCCCAAACGGGGCTGGATAGATGATTCAGCAGTTAAGAGTATGTGCAGAACTTGCAGCAGACCTGATTACTACTCCCTGAGAAGCCATGTCTCATGTCTCACTATGTCCTGTAACTCCAATTTCAGGGGACTAAGTGCCTCTTAGCTTCTGCAGGTAACTTTATTCATGAGTACAGACACATAATAAAAATAAAATAAAAATTTAATGTTCTCCACATCTTTAACCAATATTTAAAGATTTAACAGTGAAAACTACAAAGGCAACAAGATGGGAATATAAATACTGAGACCCTGCCTGTAGGCATAGTGAAGAGGTAAAGCTGACATACAAGCTTAACAGATCTTGATCTGACAAACCAGTCCAAGCACTGCAACTTGGTGTTTTAAAGGAGTAATCATATTCTAGCAAAGTGATGATACCACAGTAACAACATACATCACCTCAGCCCGATTGCTAATGCAATTTGCATTCTTCATTAAGTGAGTAAAAAGGGAAAGCTGTCAACATTTTCAGGTATAAGAAAATACATATTAAGTTCAGTTTATTGTCCTACATATAGTGGAGCTTTACTGAAAGCTAAAGGACATACTTTTTTAAAAAATAAAAAATTGTGTGAGCAGAACACTCATAAGAAAAAATCGAAGGTACATAATAAAAAGCAGATTTTAATATAAGAGAGATATTAAACAGTTTTAGGTAATATATTGAAAGATAACACATGCCTGTAGTGACAACTAAGGAAGGAGGCCATGAACTTGGAAAAGAGCAATCAGATTATTATGGGTAGTTTTAGAGGAACATGGGAGAGAGTAGTGAAGGAACTTTAATTTCAAAATCAAGAGGAGTAAAAATTAAAAAAGAAGCCTGAAAGTGGATTAGACATCTCTTGAATAGAGGAAAACTGAAGTGCTGAGTTAAAGGTAGACAACTTCCAATTTTAAGATCAAAGTCAGTGTTAGTGATTATGTTAAGTCGATGATTAAATCACTTCCTTTGAAGCTATAGATAACTAAAAAAGTAAACTTACGAACAATCACCCACAGGATTATTCCTACATTTTGGAATCATCCTGTTTTATTTTACCCATTAGGTTAACAGCATTACATTTTAATCTCATGCAGGTGATGTTCTTCCATGACCTCACTGAACTGAATTCTAAAATGACATTTCTGTATTTCAGAATAAGCCTTTTCTTTGACCTACAGCAAAACTGTTGAAAACTTTTATTTTGCCTGGTGCTTTTAAGTTGCTTATAACAGCAGGGAGAATTGGGGGGGGGATATCCTTTAATTCATTTGAGCAAGTTTTCTGGTAAACTTTATTGATTGAATTTCTTTTGATGAGAAATACAAGCTTCTGTCCAAGTCACTATTGTTCTGCCTGTTCTACTCAAGAGCAAAATACTCAGTTCTGAGATAAATTCAGTGTGGTATATTGTTGAACCGAGGTGGCTTTTATATCCCTTGCCTTTTTGCCTTTTTACTGGTTTTCTATTTAACTGCCTTTTTACTGGTTTACTATGAACAATTAATTAGAAATGCCTTCCAGAATGCCCATGACATAAAGTGTAGTATGTGGATGTCCTTCATTAGTATTCTTGTGATGTTTGATACAAGTATACTGTATTAGAAGTACCTAATACTGGCAAGGCTAAGCACTAACATCAACTCAAATATTATAGTAGAAATAGACCCAAATGAATCTGGGGATGAAAAACTATAACAAATGACCTATAAAAGTAAGTGAAAAAAGCTATTAATTGGGAGTGTCATTTATTTGATATTTCAGTTTTGAGGATCAAAATCAGACCTTCGGCATTTTAAGCATTCACTTCTGTGGCTTATTAATCTTCACAATAATATACCCTTATGAGACTTCTTTTTGCTTTTGGCTTGAGCCTACCTTCTGACATCACCAATTACAGGCAGAAGGGAATAAAGAATGCTTAAGTAGTAGTGTCAGGAAACAGCAGTAAATTTTCCTGTAACAAGGTACATGTCTCATGTATGTACTAACATCAAAAATGAATCAGAATAAGAATCATATTTCTTACAAACACCATTATCTTCATGATGCCAATTAATATTATTGAATCAGATGCTTGCTAAAGCCCTGTACATATTTTGCATACCTCATTCAGTTATTTCACATACTTTAAGCCATTTTATTATTTATGTTAATTTTTTAATATGAAGCCATCTGCATATCCTTGCTGGACTGAACTGCAGATAGAATGAAGTCATTATTTCCAGCAAATTGTTCTACTACAATTTGCTGTAACTGAAACACTGAATATATGTAAAGTTATGTAAAATATCAAAACTTCACAATTAATTATGTGAAATATGAAGCTACTGTAAAATTATCTAAATTTGATATTAATCAGCTGTGAGTTTGTCACTGTTAGAGTACCAAAACACAATGGCATGAATCGATCCATCAAATGTCATTACACAAATAAATACATAATGATATGAATGAATATTCATTATATGTTATAGTGTTTTGAATGAAATGTCCTTAATAAGTCCTGAGAATTTTTATATTTGTTCTCTATTTGGTGGATGTTTGGGGAGATTTAAAAGACGTGTCCTTGTTAAAGGAAATATGTCCCTGAAAGCCATCTTTGAATTTCAAAAGACTCATGCTATTTAGAGTAGCACTTGGCCTCCTGTTTGTGCCCCAAAATATAAACTCTCAGTTACTGCTCCAACTACCATGTCTGCCTGACACCTTTCCTACATTCACTCATCACTAACTTTAAATATCTAGAACCATAAATCCAAAACAAATCTTCTACATGGTGTCTTGGCCATGGTGTTTTACCAGAATAATAGAAAAATGATTAATTCATATTTTGAGTATGAAAAAAATAATCCTTCAAAACTATATTCAATTATACCTTTCCCCATAACAAGGCTGACAGGGCATTAGTATATATATTCCAATGTTTGAAAATTGGAATTCTGTACAAAATATATGGAGGAGCAGTTTTCAGATAATGAACTATAGGCAGCAAATATCAATGATATGTAAAAGGAATGTTAAACTAGAAAATGTGTAGCAAAACCTTTATGAAGTCTGAGTTGCCACATCTTCATTTCTATTGTTGAAAGTTAATTTATTTGCTGTTGGGTTCCCATAGTATGTGGTCCTATGTCCATGTGCATAATTGGAAACACTAATAGGACAGGGTGGGTTATGAAAAAACACAAAATCCATGTCATCAGAAAGAGGCCATGTTTAGGGGACATATAGAAAAGTTTGATGGGGAAACTGGGATAAATATGATTATTTTTATTTTTCCCATGAATATGATACCATGGAACAATATTGTTAGTATAAAAGTTGTATCATATTTGAATATCTATATTATAAAAACTAAACTCATGTCCAACATATAAGATAATATATAACATTTATCAAATTTTAGCACAAAGAGCAGTATTTGTAAGTAAAATATACTACTTTGCAATATTCACAGCAAACACATAAGAAAGTATTTGTATATTTAGCTATCACATAGATATCACAAAACTCAATTCAATGATTTTTTAATGATTATATTTATGTTGATAGAAAGTATAAAAGGCATAAAATTTTATACCATGTATATGTCAAAGTTGTGAACTCTCTGTGAAATATTAAATAAAATAAGTCACTGGGAAAAAAAGCTTTACTGTTCACTTAAAAAGAATTTGTATAAAAATATAAACTTTTCATATTCTTCAATAAGAAAACAAAACAAAAATTCAAATTAAGATGAACAAAAAAGCATAGTATTCTATATAAATAGTACTCATTTTCCTATCAAAATATAGGGTGTTAGGATAGAACTAATGTAAATTATTTACTATGTGCTTCTGTTGTATTCCTGGGTACACATATGCACATACTCACACATATACATCCTTGCTGTGTAAATAAGAATGCTCTAGTCAGAATAAATCCAAGTTTAGAGGAAGACAGAAGTTATTTTCTGCATATTGATGAAATTCATAAATATGTGTGTGTTGTGTGTGTGTGTGTCTGTATACACATACAAATGTGATGTATGAATATTTTCATTTATTTGTTTATTTACTTATTTATGGCTTTTGAAATGGGTTTTCACTTTGTAACACTGTCTATCACTGAGTGTCTAAAACTCACTCAGTAGATCAGGATAGCCTCAAACTTATAGATCCTTCTGTCTCCCCTTCCTAAGTACAAGGATAAATATGTAGCTTCCAGGTCCAGCTAATATGCTATACCTTAATTTATATTCTTTAAAAAATAATTAGAAAATGAATATGATTGTCCAAATATAAGGATTGAATCTTTTTTAACCATAATTTTTTTGAATTATTTACAGAATGATTATAACAATTTTCTTCTCTATAATATTTTTGAGTTATTTTATATAACAATTATTAGTCAGTAGCTCCTATTGGTCTGGATAAAGCCCTTGAAGTTGATTTATATGAGCATTTAAGTCTAACATTCCAGTATACATAAGGTTTAAAGGTAAAGCCACTAGACCTACATGTATAGTAATCAGCATGTTTTTTTCTATTACTTCCCAGTTGGTACTAAGCCTTTCATTTACATTTGTCCTTTTCTAAGATTTTAAATTTATTTTTTGTTGCTCATAGGAGAGATAGTTGAAGTTTTATGCCTTTGGCAAAGATGACCCTATCAATACAGTGTGAATTAAATATGCTGCGAAGGCTTTCCAACACATCCTGCTACTCTTCTTCACTGGTCTTCAATTTCCTTCCTTACCAGTAGATCATTTTACTACCAAAAGGCTGTATAATATTTACATTTTTTCCCAAAATACCTAACACAGAATGAATATAATAAGTCTTGAGGCTATGAATGGTTGAACAAGTGAAGTCTTCCGCTAGTAGAGGTTTCTAAGCTTTTTAAGGTTTCTAAGATGTTTACCCCAGTCAACATGAGAGCACATGAATCTGTGGAGTAGTAATGCTTTGAGAACACAGGAAAAAAAATGATTGAGTCTTGCAGAGGAATACAATTAAACATTGAGCTGACCAAATGCTCCTCAAGTTCAAATCCTTTGAGAATATGAGAATGGTGGTAGGCAATACTCAGCAGTCAACTATCAACAGACATATGTCTATAATGAGAAACAATATTTTCATGTGGCACTGAGATGGAGATCTCTGTGTTGTGTTCTACTAGTATCTTGAGAATACCTAGTGTTAATTTGTGTTGCAGTTTTACATGATAAAATTACTCACTAAAGACAAAGTCAGAAAATCTTTTAAGTACATTAAACTGCCAGAGAAGTTTCATGTCATAAATGAAAAATAGAAAATGGACAGTGAGCTGACCCGAGCTGCCCGCTGTACTCCCAGACCTCCACTGTCCAGCCACCTTTCCACCAACTTCATGAGACCCAAAGACTTGGAACCATGCAGGTAATATTCCCATGGTGCACCCATTTTCACCTGTTCACAGAGTCCCCTTAGTCATACCCAGCTGTCCTGAGTTGCCTGCTATCCCCTGGACCTAACATTGTCTGGCCACCTCCCTTCATGCCTCCCCTCCCCCCAAATCCCCTTTCCTCCTTATGCACAGGGACACACCAAACTGTTGGGATATATGCAGCAACACCCCCTGAATTCCATTGTCCAGCCCAAGGATACCCACCAAGGTATCATTGAGACCTACCACACCAGGATCATTGAGGTTAGACTCCTCACAATACTTGCTAGAACAGGAATATCCAAGGACAGCCTAAATGCTTTCAAATGAACACAGTCAACAAAAGCCAGGGCAATATGACACCTTCAGAGCAAGCTACCTTAGTACAGCAAACTATGGATATCCTAACACAAGCAAAGCCCAAGAGAATGACCATAAATCCATCATATAAAGACGTTAGAAGTCTTTAAAGAGGAAATAAATAAATCCCTTAAAGAAATATAATTAAATAGCTAAGGGAAATAAAACTACTAAAGATTTCAAAGTGTAAATAGAAGCTATGAAGAAAACAAACTGAGGGAAACCTGGGGATGGCAAATCTATGGAAGAGAGCAGGAAAAACTCAGGCAGGCATTGACAACAGAATATCAGAGAGGAAAGAGCAAATTCTCGGGCATATAATATATGATAGAGGAAATTAATATATCACTCAAAGAAAATGTTAAATCTAAAAAATTCCTGACATAAACATCTCTGTGGGATACCATGAAAAGACTTAACCTATGAATAATAGGATTAGAAGAAGGTGAAGAGTCCCAGCTCCAGGGACTAGAAAATATTTTAAACAAAATCACAGAACTAAATACTTTCTCATCCTAAAGAAGGAGATGCTTATAAACATACAAGAAGCTGACAGAACACAAATTAGATTGGAGCAGAAAATAAAATACTCCTGCCATATAATAATTGAAACACTAAATCTACAGAACAAAAAAATAAATAAATAAATAAAAATAAATTAAGAGCTACAAAGGAAAAAAGTCCAGGTAGCATACAAAGGCAGATCTTTCAGATTTACACTAGAATTCTCAGCAGAGACGCTAAAATCTAGAAGGGCCTGGACAGATATCTTGTAGACCCTAAGAGATCAAAGACACTATCCTAAACTACTATACCCAGAAAACTCTCAATAATCATTCATGGAAAAAGAAAAACAAGATATTTCAAGACAAACCCAAATTTAAACAGTATCTATCCATAAATCCAGCCCTACCGAAAATACTAGAAGAAAAACTCCAAACCAAGGAGGATAACACCCAAGAAAACACAGGAAATAAATATATAACAACAAAAACAAAATAAGTAAAGCACGCATGCGCGTGCGCGCACACACACACACACACACACACACACACAGAGGTACAGCACCACCACCACCACCACCAACAACAAAATATCAGGAGTTAACAAATATTTCTCAACACCACTGGACTCAATTCCTCAATTAAAAGACACAGGCTAACAGAATGGATGCAAAAAGTATCCATCATTAATTTGCATATAAGAATCATACATCTGCAATGTAGACATTACCTTCGAGTAAAAGGCTGGAAAAATTTTTACATGAAAAAAGACCCAAGAAGGAAGGTGAAGTAGCCATGGTCTTATCTAAAAATAGAATTTGAACTAAAATTAATTAAAAGACACAGGGAAGGACAATTCATACTCATGAAAGGAAAAATATATAACGTTGATATTTTAATTTTGAACCATTATGTCCCAAGCACAAAGGCACTCACATTTCTAAAAGAAGCATTAGAAAAGTTTAAATTGCATGCTGAAACCAGACATTAATAGTGGGAGACTTCAACATCCCATTCTTACTAAGTGATAGGTCATCCAAACAAAACCTAGAGAAATAATGAAACCAACAGACATTGTGAATCAAATGGATCTAACAGACATGTATAGAATATTTTACCCAAACACAAAAGAATATGCCTTCTTCTCAGCACATCATGGCTACTTTTCCATAATGGTTCATATAAGTGATCATAAAGCAAGCCTCTACAGAAATAAGAAAATTGAAGTAATTTCTTGTATTTTATGAGACCATGAAGGATTACAGCTGAGATTTAACAACAGAAACACAAAAAAGACTACACACTCACAGAAATTTAACAATTCTCTATTCAAAGATCTCTTGCTCAGAAAAGAAATAAAGAAAAAAATTAAAGGCCTTCTAGAATTCAATGAAAATGATGGCATATTATATCCAAATTTATGGGACACAATGAAAGCAGTGTTAAGAGTGTTCATTGCTTCCATAAAAAAAAAAAAAAATAGAAATTTCTCATACCAACAATTTAAAAATATACCTGAAAGCTCTAGAAAAAAAAGAAGCAAACACACCAAAGAAGAATAGAAGGAAGGAAATAATTAACATTAGGACTGAAATCAATCGATTAGAAACAAGGAAAAAAATAAACTGAATCAAGGAAACCAAGAGCTGTTTCTCTGAGAAAAATCAACAAGATAGAGAAATCTATAACCAAACCAACTAAAACTAAGAGAGACAGTATCTAAATAAGCAAATAACAAATCAAAAGGGAGTCATAACAACAGACAATGAGGAAATTGAATGAATTATTTGGTCTTACTACACAAACCTGTGCTCTATAAATTTGAAAATCTTAATGAAATGGATGATGTTCTAGAAATCCACTTACCAAAGTTAAAGATCAGGTACACTATTTTAACAGCCCTATAACTCCTAAGGAAATAGAAGCGGTCATCAAGTCTTCCAACCCCAAAGGCCCAGTACTAGATGGTATTAGCACAGAACTCTGTCAGACTTTCTAATACCAATACTCCTCAAAATAATCCATATAAAAACAGAAGGCACTAGTAAACTCATTCTATGAGTCCCCAGTAACCTTAATAACTAAAACACACAGAAACTCAACAAAGAAAGAGAATTTCAAACTGTTATCTCTCATGAACATTGATTTAAAAATACTCAATAAAATACTTGCAAGCCAAATCCAGGAACACTGGAGAAACATCATCCACCATGATCAAGTTGGCTTCATCCCATGGATGCAGGTATGGTTCAATATACAAAAATCCATCAAAATTATCCAACATGTAAACAAACTGAAAGGAAAAAACAAAACAAAACATGATCATCTCATTAAATGGTGAAAAGGACTTGGACAAAAGCCAACAAACCTTTATGTTAAAAGTCCTAAACCATTAGGGATACAAGGCACATACCTAAACATAATGAAAACAATATACAGAAAGCTAACAGACATCAAATTAAATGGATACAAACTTTAAGCAATTCCACTAAAACCAGGAATAATACATGGCTGCCCACTCTCTCACTAACTATTCAATATAGTACTTGATGTCCTTGATAGAGTAATTAACATCCTAGCCAAGACAACTAAAGGACATCAAGGGGTTTGCAAATTGGAAAGGAAGAAGTTAAACTATCTCTGTTTGTGGATGATCTGATAATATATATATGTTCCAAAAAATTTACCAGAGAACTCCTATAGCTGAAAAAATACGTTCAGCAAAGTGGCTGAATACAAAATTAACTCAATCAGTAGCAATCATTTTTATAAATGATAAATGATCCAAGAAAGAAAGTAGGGAAACAATACCCTTTACAACAGTCATAAATAATGTAAAATATCTTGGTGTATCTCTAACCAAACAAATGAAAGACATCTAAGAACTTCAAATCACTGAAGAAGTTGAGGAAGATATGGGAAGATAAAATGATCTCCCATGCACAAGGGTCTGTAAGATTAACAGAATGGAATGTCCATTTTACCAAAAGGAATCTACAGCTTCAACATAATTTTCATCAAAATACCAAAACAATTTCTTACATACCTTGAAAGAGGATTCTCAATTTCATATGGAAAACAAAATACCTAGGATAGCTAAAACAATACTAAACAATAAAAGAACATCTGGAGGTATCACCATTCCTGACCATAGGCTGTATAGCAAAGCAATAGTAATTAAAAACGCTGCATGGTACTGGTGTAGGACTACACAGGCTGATCAATGTTATTATGTAGAAGAGCCTAAAACAAACCCTCACAATATCTAATAGATAACTAATATACAAAATTTATAAAGAACTCAAGGTATTAGTCACCAACCACCCAAATTGCCCAATTAAAAGTAGGATACAGGGGGCTCAAGAGATGGTTCAGTGGGAAAGAGCACTGACTGCTCTTCTAGAGGTCCTGAGTTCAATTTCCAGCAACCACATGGTGACTCATGACCATTTGTAATGGGATTCAATTTCCTATTTTGGTAAGTCTGAAGAGAGCGATTGTGTACTCACTAACATACATTAAATAAATAAATAAATAAATAAATAAATCTTTAAAATTAAAAACAACAAGGGGTACAGAGATAAACAGGATTCTTAGTAGAATAATCTTCAACAGCTGATAAGCAGTTAAAGAAATGTTCAACATCCTTATTCATCAGGGAAATGCAAGTCAAAATGTCTGACATTCCATCTTATAGCAGTTAGAATGGCTAAGATCAAAAACTCAAGTGATAGCACATGCTGGTAAGGATGTAAAAGAAGGGATCAGCCCTCCATTGCTGTTGGAAGTGCATAGATGGACAACTACTTTGGCAATCAATTCGGTGGCTTCTCAGACAACTGGGAATAGTACTACTTCAAGATCCAGAACACAGCTAGATCCAGCTACACCACTCATGGGCATATACCTAAAAGATGCCCCATTATACAGTAGGGACATTTGCTCAACTATGTTCACAGAAGCTTTATTAGCCATAAACTGGAATCAACCTTGATTTTCTTTAACTGAACAATAGATACAGAAAATGGATAAAGACAATTCCATAGACACCATGGAATACTATTCAGCCACTAAAAACAAATACATCATGAATTTTGCAAGCAACTGGATGGAACTTGAAAGTACCATTGCAAGTGAGGTAACCCAGACCCAAAAGGAAATTAATAGTATGTACTCACTTAGAAGAAGATATTAGCCATGAAGTACAGGATAACCTCACTACACTCCACAGACCAAAAGAAGCTAAACGAAAGGGAAGGGTCTTGATACAAAAAGGGATGAGAGTCATGAGAGGTGACTTATAATAAGATAACAAAGATTATAACCATGGAGAATACTAATCTCCATTGATATCTTAACTTTCATTCTTGTTAACTCCAAACATACTGAGCACTTTCAAATATATCTTATTTTGGTAAATGGCAAATATTTGATATTATATTCATCTAGCTAAATAATAATGGTGTTAGGGATATCATTGCTGGGAAGAGACACCATGGATACAGCAACTCTTGCAATGAAAAATATTGAATTGGGGCTGGCTTACAGTTCAGAGGTTTAGTCCATTATCCTCATGGTGGGAAATCTGATGTCACTTAGGCAGCCAAGGTGCTGGAGAAGTCTTAGAGCAGACAGAGTTCCTATAGTGTAACTTCCTATGAGCCTATGGGGGCCATTTTCATTCAAAACACTACAATAACTAAATTCAAACCTATAAAATGTATGTGGGTTTAGAATCTAGGATGCCAGATATAAGCTCAAATTATGAAGTCTCAAAGAGAAGAGACATTTTAATATAAATGATTAGAGTACAAAGGACAAACTGCTTTATAGTCTGTACATAGGATGAGCCTTGCATTTTGGAATAGGCTGAGAGTGTTCAATATATCTGATGTACCTCCAACCCTCTCTATGAGGGGATTGACACCAAAACTATAGGGGAGAGCTGATAAGAAAATTAGCCATATTTTAATGGTTTCATATATATGAAACCATATATATATATATGTGTGTGTGTGTGTGTGTGTGTGTGTGTGTGTGTAAAGTATAAAGGATATAGAAGAATAACATCAGCAATGACAATAGTACTCAGGGAAATAAATAGCAAGCATATTCCATGAAGAATATTCAAGAGTTTGTAGGCTCCTCATAAACATGATTTTAAATTAATGTGTATATAATATACATATAATTTTATATACCTATAATAATATATGCACATAATTTTATTTGTGTGTATTTGCAATAGATGAGCATTTTCAATTATTTATTTTGATGGTGTTTGATGATGGTATTTCATGTTTGATGGTGGGATAGGCTCTTACCAGTTTGTCTTATATAATATCGCCCTCTATGGTGACAGATATTTATGTCACAAATGGCAGTTGGAAAAATCTTATATTTGAATGTTTTTAAGGTAATCCTAATAATTCTGAAATATTATACACGACTGGATGAAAGTTTGAGTGACATTATTGATGGGCCACCTGACCAGTATATATATTCTGAGGAAATATTCTTCGTTACGACAAAGTGTTATGCTGTTTTAAGGTTGACATCATGAAAAAAGATTCTGAGAAAGGTTCTATGTGAAATGTCCAAATCTCTGCTCTTAGCTCAACTCCTATGTAGTATGTAATTACAACCAGTAAGTCACTATTAATATTAGACAGAGGCAGCCTTCTATAAGGTATGAAGGGAAAATCGTTTCTCAAAAGGAGCATAATGGAGCAGTGTGTTGTCAAGGTAAAAACCCCATGGCAGTATGAAATAGAAAAGACCTAATTAGAATGTGTTCTTGAACTTCTTACTAACTTAAGATGCAGTTCCCAGGGAGGGGACTTAATCCCTAATTTTAGTCAAAGGGCAAATGTACAATTAAGCTAACATAAATGTCTCAGCCAATCAGGCAAATTCTATTAGGCCTGGACTCCCTAACCTGCCACAGTTTAATAAGAAGCTCCAACTGCACCAAATTGCTGTTTGTCAGGCTGAAAAGAGCACAGCCAACTGCACTGCTCCATACCAAAGGACACTTCGGCCTTAACAAAATGTGAGTATCAAATAAAGTGCAGCATGCCTGGTTGCTGGATTGAAAACAAATTGGCTTTGCACATATAAAATACTTCATTTATTTCTAATTCTAAAATACACTTGCCAAGCACTGCTGGATTACTCACTTGCAGAGAGTTGACCACAAAAGTACTCAGAAGTAAAAATTTAAAAACAAAAGAAGAAAAAAGAAGGAAAAGGACGTTATTTTGTTGGTTTGGTTTGGTTTCCTGAACTTCACTGGAAAAGGCTTACTATCTAAGGAAATTCATAGTTATGGTTACAAGGGAGCTTGCATGAGTATCCTGACTATGTGTTAAGAAAAGCAAGCATGTTTCCAGTCAGCAGAGTTGGGGCTGACTCTAGGACTATGGGATCAAATTGTTTGAATCCCTGAATAAATTTTCTCCCTTCCTGAAGAGGAGATTTATCTCTTGGCTGCTGAGGGTTCATTAGTAGCATCCTTTTATAAAAAGGCAAAGAAAAAGGAAATAATGAGGGAGCTTTAGGAACGAACTTACTCTGTCAAAATTAGCCTTAACCAATTGTTGTTTTGCTCACACTCAACAAATTTCAGTTTATTTTAAATGTGTGTACTCAGTTATATTTATCCAAAAATTTTCAAAATTCCAAAGTCAAAGAATGGTGTCATCAATGTTTCAGGCTTTCAATGTTTTACTGATTATTATTCCTCACCAACTAAAAATATTCTAACTATTAATCTATCTGCCTTGATTTTGGCAAAACAAAATAAAATCAGTGAAATTGCTAGCAAGACATTCTCTTTTATTTTATAAACATTTAAAATCTCAATTTAAAATAATAAATGTCCTGAAATTTTAGAATTGAAAATGTGTTCCTATGTAACCTGAATCACATTTTATTTCCTACTGAGATACATTTAATTTAGAAACAAAGAAATGTCCTAACATCATAGAAAGCATTTTTCTTTAAATAATTAAAGTAATAACCTTAAGGTGCTTGTCATTTTCAATAATAGAAGGTGGCTTGCAATTAAATGATGGTATCTTTGATGACCATTGTGCTCAGGCAACAAGGTCTGAGTAATTTACTGGTTGTAAATACTTTATTCTGAAAACTGGAATCTATGGACTGGGGGAGTGTTGATTTATGATTAAAACATGTCCTGTCCTTATGGAGGACCTGTGCATTGATTCTGTAAACATATCCCACAGGCTTGCAACTCCAGTTTTATGCTGGAACCCAGCTGCAGGGCATCTTATGTTCTTTTCTAGTATCTACCAACTTGCCTACATGGAGCATTCCCAGACCCAGATAAATAAAGAAGTAAATAAATAAATAACTTAAGAATAAATAAAAGCATCAGAAATCCAGATCACTCCATAATAAAATCACTATCTACTTCTACTTTTTAAAGTTAGATATATGCATATAAGGACATTGACAAATATAGCCATTGACAAGTAAGCTTAGGAAACTGGTACCAAAATGACATCATGTAAAATACATTTCCTCATCAGATTTCTCTTCTTCTAATCAACATAGTACAGGCAAGGGCATCAGGGAACAAGTACTTTAGTCACAAATAATAATAATAATAATTAATAATAATAATAATAATAACAATAATAATAATAATGAACAATGCCTCCATCTGCATTGTATAAGGAGCTTGAGGAAGCTGTGATAAAGAAGCAGGTAGGCAGGGTTCCTTAGCTTCAGTTTCTGCCTTCAGGATCTTTCTCCCTTGACTTCATTTAAGAATGGACCACAACTGTGAACTGAAGGAAACCCCTTTTCCCCAAATTGATTTGGACATACTTTTTATCACAGCCATAAAAACTCAATTAAGGCAGAAATTGATAACAGGATGATGGATTACTGTTCTCCCAGATCTGAACAGGTTGCTTTGAGGAGGACTGCAGAAAGAATTTGGGTTAAGAGAGCCTTGAGTATTCAGAGATTAATGGGCTGTTGTGGGAGCTTGGAAGGAAGGGGTGCTGAGAAGATTGCAGATATTGGAGGCCTGAATTGTCAAGTTTTTGAGGAAAGCAACCATTCTATTGAGGGCATTTGTGTCACAGTTTATGTTAAGAATGTGTAGTATGTGGTCAGCTGAAGAACAGGATATGATTGACCAAAGGCCAGAACCACTTTGCTTCACTGGGACAACTGTAACTGGATAGCTGGAGCTGAGACATTTTAGTGACGAAGTGTCAAACACCATTCAGGTGAAATCTTTTGGAAGCATTTCCTCAGGATCAGCACACAGAAACTGTGATACAAAGGTCTTAAGCTGCATCTTATTCTGTCAGCTGGACATGATAGTCTGTAAGACTCACCCAGATAGTACTGGTTGGATAGCATGAAGGAGTAGGTGATGAATGCCAACTGAGTTTCTACACAGTGAGAAGCCAGGGAAAGACTAGTGGTAAGGATGAAACCTCAGTTTAGTAGAAACACCAGAATTGAGAGGATTATAGAGAGAATTTGAAGGTTGTCATGATCTGACAAAGTGAGAATCTCTGAGGATGAAGACAGACCAAGAGGCCATTGGTCAAGGTGTAGCCTTTGGAGACCAGAGGATATTGGAGATTCCAGGAATGTTGGATGACAACCAAAGATACCAGTAGATATGGAGTGAGCAATCCTCAACCTATCAGGCAGGATGCATATGTTATGAAAGGCAGATACAGAGATTTGGAGCTAAGCAAGCCCTTTGGAACTTTCAGATTTGTGAGTTCCACACATCTGACACTGAATTTTGCAGGATTGGACTTTATTTTTCTTTAATTTTAATGTAATTGTGTGTGATACTTCCCTCTTGAAATAAGAAAGTAACATATTTTTAAAAATATATTAATTTTGTATTATACAGAAACTCACAATTATGAGAACTTGGTGCTCCCAGAGACTAGACCACTAACTAAGGAGTGTATGGGGAGGGAAGAATTGCTCCAGATACATATGCAGCAGAGGATGGCCTTATCTGACATCAGTGGGAGAAGAGGCCCTTGGCCTTGTAGATGTTTGATGCCCCAGTGTAGGGTGATGCTGGAGCAGCAATGTGGGAGTGGGTGGGTTGGTGGGGGAGCGCCCTTATACAGGCAAAGTGGAAGGGGAAGAGGGTGGACAGGATGGAGAAGTTGTGGAGGGGTAACTGGGAAGGGGGATATTATTTGAGATGTAAATGAATGGAATGAATAATAAAAAATAATATAAAAAAATTAAAATCACAATAGCAAACAAAAAAAGAAAGACTGTAAACTCTTACAGAATCATTTTAAGGAAACTAATCATTTAAAGGGAAACTAATCATTTAAAATATTTGAGGTTTTAAATACAGATTTTAAAAGCTATAATGTTTGTATTGTGATGGTGATATTCATATGAAATATTAGAGATAAATAAGAGGTGAAAGATTATTGGTTAATAGTGTTATATTGGTGTGACAAATTGGCAAGGGTCACTTTTCCTATTAGAATATTTTTATGGTCTCTGCTTTAGTTCCTGCCTTGACTTTTCTTCATAATGGACTATAACTGTTAGCTAAAATAATCCCTTCCTTCCTCAAGTTGCTGTTAATAGTGGCCTTTATCATTGCATTTGAATCAAAGGCAAAGTATATATATATATATATACTTTGGTATATATATGGTATATATATATATCCTTTAGACCTTATTGGTTTTGTTTGTTTCTTTGTTTGACATAGTTTAGATTACCAGGATCTACATGAAGAGTATCTGGTATTAGTTCTTCACACACAACTGGTATACTTTATGCTGTCCTCAGTATTTTATAACAGCTAAAAGATTATAAACAATGGTGGAAGGCTGAAAGCATGTTAAAATACATACCCAAAAACAAATTTCATTATTTAAAAATAAAAATAAAAAAAACACCAAAATTCTATATGTAGCATGTGATATATGTAAAGTTTCTATATTAAGGTATACACTTTTCACTATTAATGGTTAACATTTCTCCTAGAAAATGTAGAAAAGTTTCATTAATTTTAGCTTTTATGAATCATACTTAGAGAGGAATATATGATTTAAAGTTTTTCTTCTTTCAGTTGATTAAGCAGCATACAAATAGTGACACAGGACATGTAGTAAATTGAAAAAGTGATCAAAATTCAATAAAATTGCAAATAATGAAGTATTTAAGAAAATTTCCAGTGTTGATAAAATTAAAACCTTAGTATTTTTTTTTAATTTATACTAATCTTAATAAACCCAGTTGGAAACATTTGGTATCATGTGGAACAGTTAATTTTACTTACTAACTAATCCATTTATTTGAAGTAAAAAATTACAATGTAAAATATAACCTAGAGATAAAAAGAGGTTGATCCTTAAAGATGAACATAACTAATTCATCATATATATTAATATATATCTTGGAAACACAGTTGAAGAACATGCACCTCAAGGTAAATTATATTATAAAATTGTTTACCATATTTTAATTTTTATTTGTATTTAGAAATAATTTATTTTCCATTTACATATAAAAATAACATACTTTCAAGGCATATTTTATATGTCCTTGTTAAAATGCTTTTTCTCATGTTCTAGAGGGTATGTATCAGATTGCCCTAAATAGATTAGTAAAGCAATAAATTTCAAGTGTTAATACTGAATAACAATCATTTTTACCACAGTTGTATAGCACAAATAATAAAAAGAAATGTAGTTCCAAGAAATTTACCAAAGTTTAATGTATTTGAGTGGAGCAAGCCAAAATAAAGGTTAAAAATCATATAATGTTTACTGGTCAATAGATTGGAAAAAAAATGAGCTTTGAAAGTTCGAAGGAGAAATCAAGGTGAGTATCACAATAAGCAATTCACTTTTAACAGTTCAGTTCAATGATATTCAGGAGGAATTAGAAAGAAAAGGACTTCAAAGGTCTCATAAGCATAGAGAAGTCTGAGAAGGTCACTCTTGAAACAGCTGCTGCAGGGATCAGAGAGATAAAAGTTAAGCTCTGTAATTGCTGCTAGACAATTAAAGGAATGAGAGTGACCAGCGTCAAAATGGAAATGCAAAATGGCAGAGGATTCCAGAATCACAGTGATAAAATATGTCTAAACCTAAGTGCTCAGAGCTCCTATAAGAAGATGATTAACAAAAAATAAAAAAAGATCTTAATTCATTTATCAGCACATTACCAAGTAACTGCCCAGAAATAAGCAAATGATAGAAAATCAGAATGATGATTTTTTTTGCTGCATCACAGAGACTCTGAAAATGTAACATAAGAGAATCAAAATTTAACATGAAATTAGGATCCAAGACAGGAATGAAGCTCTTGATTTTGAGCAGTAAGTTTAAATACAAGAGTCTTTGGCTGAACAACCTACTGACTATGTAGATTATAGAAAAAAAAAAAGATTCATGGGATTTCTTTCTTTCTTTTTTTTTAATTGGATATTTTCTTTATTTACATTTTGAATGTTATCCCCTTTCTCTTTCCTACCTTCCTGGAAACCCCCTATTCCATTCCCCCTCCCCCTGCTTCTATGAGGGTGTTCCTTCACCCACCCAATCCTGCCTTCCCACCCTCTAATTCCCCTATACTGGGGCATCTATTGAGCCTTTATAAGATCAAGGACCTCTCCTTCTCTGCCAGAGCCTTACAAATACAAAGGCTCATGGTCGAAGCCAACCATCGAACTAAGTGCTGGGTCCCCAACAGAGGAGTTAGAGGAAGGCCTGAAGGAGCTGAAGGGGTTTGCAATTCCATAGGAAGAATAAAAATATCAACCAACCATAACCCGAGAACCCCCAGGGACTAAGCCACCAACCAAGGAGTACACATGGAATTTCTTTAGAATTGAATTATCAATCAAAATTATGATACTTAAATCATTAATTACTTTTCTATATTCCCAGTAAGTTCTATCAGAAAATATTTATGTCTACCACCATTCCTTCATACTAAATGAGAAGTCTTGTGGCTTTGGAGAGATGGCTCAGTTTACTGATTTTGGATTCCTATCATCTTCTTACAAACTGGGTGTGACTTCATGAACATAAAATTCCATCACTGGGACACACTGGGCAATCAATTTAGCTGAATTTGTGAACAGTAGACTCTGAGAAGATAGTCTGTCTCAAAAGAATAACTTGTTACTTTCCATGCCAATCCACAACTTGACATTCACATGAACATATATGTATAAATGCACTATACACATAAGCACACATAGAGCAATACAAGAAATAAATAAATAATAAAAATAAAATGAAACCTCAGCAGTAATAATTTGTAATGACATAAACTAGGTATTGAATAGGTAAGCCGATGAAGAAAAATAGAATAATCTCTCTGGAAGAATTTGTAATACATTTTAAAATTTATTTTTAATTGAATTATATCACTTCTGTCTCCCTTCCTTTCTTTACCACTTCTAGTTAGCTCACAATTATGCCCTCTAAACTCTCAAGTTGACACTATAGTTTTCAGATTTTCTGAAGTCAAGGAGTGAAGTATAGAACTTTAACTTCTAAACGTTTCCTCTACACAATGATTTTCTTCTAAAAGAAATATGGAATTGGAAAAAAATAAAAGGAGTTTGAAATATATCTCACAATTTCTTCAGGAGAATACTCAAAGATGACACCAGCAATCATATATATATATATATCACAAAATTTATTTATAACCCTAAATGTTTAGAAAGAAATTTAACTATGCATCCATTTTGCCAAGTGCCATTAATGATCACCCCAATTAGTTTATGAAACCTTTTAAAATATATGATCCAGAGTATCCAAAATTGTCTTGTTAAAGTATAATTCACATCCATTCTCATCTACACTCAAAGAATTATTGCCTTTATTCATTTCACAGTTTGGAGGTCAAAATACTTACGAAAGACAAAGCTGAGCTTGTGCTAACCCTTATGTAGCAGCCTGATTGCTGGTCTTCTCATTCTTTGTCCCATCTATGTTGAAAGTACAATAGGTTTTTTTTAGTTGCATGATTGCTAATGCTATAGATATACTGTGTCGTCTTACATAAATCTTTGCTAGAGAGTCAGCTATCCCAGCAGACCTTCGTCTTCTGCCACCTCCCACTCACCTTCTTCAGACTTGTGGAACTTGAACCATATGTGTTACAGTCCCTTCCCACTCTCAGATTCCCTGCTCACTGAGTCCTCTGGAGCACTCCAAGCAGTCCTGAGCAGTCTGCTATGCCAAGTAGACTTCCATTCTCCTGACACCTCTCTACCCATCCTCATCAGACCTGCAGAAGCTGAACAGACTTTCTAATCCAGAACCAAACAGGCAATGGATACCCATCAGAAACCTGTTGCACCAGTACCATTGAGATTAACACTCCTCCCAGTACCTACTACAACAGAAACATGCAGGGACCAAAGCCATCCATATGACTAAAGACCCTCAAAAAAACACAATCAACAAAAAACAGAACAATATGATACCTTCAGAGCACTGCTAACATAGTACAGCATGTCCTGGATAATTTCACACAACAGAAGTACAAGAAAATGACCTCAGGTTCAATCTTATAAAGATTATAGAGGCCTTTAAAGAGGAAGTGAGCAAATCCATTAAAGATATACAGAAAAATATAATCAGACAAGTAGAAAACTTTAAAAAGGAAACAGATTAACCCTTTAAAGAAATACAGAAAAATACAATTAAACTGATGAAGGAAATCAATAAATTTATTCAAGACCAGAAAATGGAAATAGAAGCAATAAAACAACCGCAAACTGAGATAATCTGGAACAACAGACACAAACATCACTAACAGAATACAGGAGATTGAAAAGAGAATACCAGGCATAGAATATAATGAATGAAGTTGATACATCAGTCAAAGAAAATGTTAAATCTAAAAAAAGTTCCTGACATGAAACATTCAGTAAATCTCAGATACCATGAAAAGACCTAGCCTAAGAACAATAGGAATTGAAGAAGGTGAATGATCCCAGCTCCAAACACCAGAAAATATTTTCAGCAAATCATACAAGAAAACTTTCTCAACCTAAAGAAAGAGATGCTTATATACATACAAAAAGTATATAGAACAAAAATCAAACTGAACAAGAAAAGAAAATTCTCCGGCCACATAATAATCAACACAAAACCTACAGAACAAGAAAGATTATTAAAAGTTGCAAGGTAAAAGGGCCAGAAACATACAAAGGAAGACCTACCAAAATTACACCCGATTTCACAACAGAGAGTCTAAAAGCTAGAAGGACCTAGACAGATATCTTGCAAACTCTAAATAACCTCAGATGTCATCCTAGATTACTATACCCAACAAAAATTTCAATCACTATAGATAGAGAAAACAAGATATTTCAAGACAAAACCAAATTTAAATAATTATCCACAAATACAGCCCTACAGAGAATAATTAAAAGAAAACTCAAACCCAAAAAGATAAGTATATGCAAGAAAACACAAAAAAATGTAACTACATACAGGCAAAAGTAGGGAAGCACACAAACACATAGAAACACACACACACACACACACCACCACCACCAACAACAACAACAACTTAAAAATAACAGAAAATAACAACCTTTGGTCATTAATATCTTTTAACATCAATGGACTCAATTCCCCAATAAAAAGACAATGGCTAACCAAATGTGTGAGAAAACAGTTCCATTGTTTTGCTGCATACAAAAACATACCTCATCAATAAAGATAGATATTAACTCAAAGCAAAGGGCTAGAAAAAAGTTTTCCAAGCAAATGAAAAAAGCTAGAGTAACCACTCTAATATCTAATACAATAGACTTTGAATCAAAATTAATCAAAAGAGACAGGAAGGACACTTCATACTCATCAAAGGAGAAATATACCAAGATGATATCTCAATTCAGGACATCTATGCCCCAAACACAAGGGTATCCACATTTGTAAAAGAAACACTGCTAAAGCTTAATTCACACATCAAACCCCTCACATATATAGTGGGAGACTTCAATACCCACTCTCACCAATTGATAGGTCATCCAGAAAAACACTAAACAGAGAAATAATGAAACTAAAAGACATTGTGAATCAAATGAAATTAACAGACATTTATAGAATATTTCACCCAAACACAAAAGAATATGCATTCTTCTCAGTGCCTCATGGATCCTTCTATAAAATTGACCATATAGTCAATCACAAAGCAAGCCTCAACAAATACAAGAAAATTAAAATAACACATTGTATATTATCAGACCACCATGAATTAAAGCTGGACTTTAACAATAGAAAGCAAAAGAAACAGAAAGCCTACAAACTCATGGTAATTGAACAACTCTCTACTTATGGATCTCTGGCTTAGGGAAGAAATAAAGAAAAAAATTAAAGACTTTCTAGAATTCAATGAAAATTAAGGCATGAAGTCATACCCAATGTTATGGGCCACAATGAGTATAGTGCTGAGTGGAAAGTTAATAGCACTAAGTGCCTCCATAAAGAAATTAGAAAGTTCTCATAACAACAATTTAAAAGTATACTTGAAAGCTCTCAAAAAAGAAAGAAGCAAGGTCACCAAAGAGAAGTAGAAGGCAGGAAATAATCAAAATTAGGGCTGAAACCAATTAGAAACAAAGAAAACAATACAACAAATCAATGAAACCAAGAGATGGTTCTTTAAGAATATCAACAAGAAAGACAAAACCTTAGCCAAACTAAAGGGCCCAGAGACAATATCCAAATCAACAAAATCAGAAATGAGAAGGGAAACAGCAACAGACACTGAAGAAATCCGACGAAGCATTAGGTTATTTCTAAAAGCCTTTAATCCACAAATTTTAAAAATCATAATGAAATAGATGATTTTAGACACAGATACCACTTACCACAGTTAAACCAAGATGAGGTAGTCTTCAAATGTTTTCCAACCAAAACCAGCCCAGGACCAGATGGCTTTAGTGCAGAATTCTACCAGACTTTCAAAGAAGAGCTAATTCCAGTACTCCTCAAACTATTCCATAAAATATAAACAGTAGGAACAGTGCCAAACTTATTCTATGAAGCTACAGTCACCATGACACATAAACCACACAAAGACTCAACAAAGAAATGAACTTCAGATTGATTTCCCTTATGAACTTTGATGCAAAAATCCTCAATAAAATACTCACAAACTAAACACAGGTACACATCAAGAACATCATCCAACATGATCTTGTAGGCTTAATCCCAAGTATCCAGGGATGGTTTATAATATTAAAATATATCCATGCAGTCCATTGTATAAACAAGCTGAAAAAAAATAAAAACAAAAAAACAAAACCATGATCATTACATTTGATGCTGAAAAAGCCTTCAACAAAATCCAACACCCCTTCATTTTGAAAGTATTAGAAGATAATGAACACAAGGCACAAACCTAAACATAATCAAAGCAATGTAGGACAAACCCACTGTCCAAAATCAAACTAAATTGAGAAAAAGCAATTGGGCTAAAATCAGGGACAATACAAAGATGCCCACTCCCTCCACATTTATTTCCATATAATACTTGAAACTCTAGCCAGAGCAACAAGACGAGTAAAGGGCATTAAGAGTATATAATTTTAAAAGGAAAAAGGCAAAGTATTGCTACTTGTGAATTATATGATAGTATACATAAGTTATCCCAATTTAACAAAAAACCCCTATAGCTGATAAACATCTTCAGCAAAGTAGCTGGATATAAAATTTTTCAAAAAAAAAAAAAAAGAAAATCAATAGCCCTACAAATTATAAATTATACAGGGGCTGAGAAAGTAATTATCAAAATAACAGCTTTTACTATAGCCATGGATAATATAAAATATCTTGATGTAACTCTAACCAAGCAAGTGAAAGACCTCTATAACAAGAAATGTAAATAGCTGAAGAAAAAATTTGAAGATATCAAAAGAAGTAAAGATTCCCCTTGTTCGTGGATCAGTAGGATCAACATAGTAAAAATGTCCATCTTACCAAAAGCAATCTGCATATTCAATGAAACTTCCATCAAAATTCCAAAACAATTCTTCACAGACCTTGAAGAACAAACCTCAACCTCCTATGTCAAAACAAAAAACCCAGTGTAGCTAACACAATCTTGAACCATAAAATTACTTCTGGGGGAATCACCATCCCTGATCTCAAGCTGTATTACAGAACAATAGTGATTGAAACTGCAAAATATTGGTGGTATAGAAACAGACAGGTTGACCAATGGAATCAAAGTGAAGACCCTGAAATAAACCCACACATCTACAGACACTTGATTTTTGACAAAGAAGTCAAAATCATACAATGGAAAAAGTAAAGCATCTTCAACAAATGGTGTTTGTTTAACTAGGTATCTGTATGTTGATAAATGCAAATAGATACATATCTATCACTTTGCACAAAACTCAAGACAAAGTGGATCAAAGACCTCAACATAAAACCAGATACACTAAATCTAAGAGAACAGAAAATGGGGAAAAATTTCTGTAAGGCAAAGGACAGTGTCAATATAATAAAACAGAAATTATAAATTTGGAAAGTTTCTTCATCAACCCTACATCTACTTAGGTCTAATATATCAAATTTGTAAAGAACTGAAGAAATTAGACACTAAAAACCCAAATAACCCAATTAAAGACCAGGGTATAGAGCTAAACAGAATTCTCAAAAGGGAAATCTCAAACGGCTGAGAAGCATCTAACGAAATGTTCAAAGAGTTTAATCACCAGATTAATGCAAATGAAACCAACTTGTAGATTCCATCTTACATTAGTCAGAATAGGTCAGATTAAAAAAAAACAAAAACAAAACAAAACCCAAGTGATTGCACATTTTACCAAGCTTGTGGAGCAAGAGAAATACTCCTACATTCTTGGTGGGAGTACAATCTTATAAAACCACTTTGGAAATCAATTTGGTGGATTCTCAGAAAACTGAAAATATTTCTACCTCAAGATCCAGATATTCCACTCCTGGGCATACACCGACAAGATGCCTTAGTATACTACCCGGACATTTGATAAACTACGTTTATAGCAGCTTTATTTGTAATAGCCAGAAACTGGAAACAACCTAGATGTCTCTCAACAGAAGAATAAATAAAGAAAATGTGGTACATCTACATAACAGAATACTATTCAGCTATTAAAAATCAAAGACATCATGAACTTCACAAGCAAATGGATGGAACTTGAGAATATCATTCTGAGTGAGGTAACCAGTCAAAAAGGACATGCATGGTATGTACTCACTTATAAGTAGATATTAACTTGAAAGTACAGGATATTCATGCCATACTTCAAAGACCTAACAAAAGCTAAACAAGAAGTATATTTGAATCTCACTTAGTAAGGGGACTAAAATAGTCATAGGAGGCAAATGCAAGGAAGGACCTGGGTGGGAACTGTATTGGGGAGGGGAATGTGAATGGGTTGCTTCAGGTTCAGGTGTAAGGATAGACAAGGGAAATGGCCAGAAAGCCCTCAGAATGAATAGAATCTGCAGCTAATGAGGTGGTGGAGGTAGGGAGCATCTCAAGGATGCAACAGAGATCTGGGATAGGGGAGACACCCAAGAATCAATGGGTGTGACCATAGCTGTGACTCCCAGCATCGAAAATGTGGAACCTGAAGAGGGCACCTCCTTTAGCCATGCAGGAATCCCAGTAGAGCAATAGGAACACCAACCTACCCACAAAATTTTCAACCCAAATGTTATCCTGTCTACAAGAAATTCAGGGATGGCGGATGGAGCACAGATTGAGGGAATGGCCAAGCAATAACTGGCTCAACTAGAGATCCACTCCATGGGTCAGCACCAAGCCTTCACACTATTAATGATACTCTACTATGCTTGAAGACAGGGGTCTAGCGTGGCTGTCCTCTGAGAGGCTCCAATGAGTAGCTGGCTCAAATGGATGCAGGAACCCACAGCCAGTGGATGGAGTATGAGGACTCTTATGGAAGAGTTAAGGAAATTATTGTAAGCCCTGAAGGAGATAGGAACTCCACAGAAAGACTAACAGAGTCAAGTAACCAGAACCATTGGGGTTCTAAGAGAATGAATCTGCAATAAAGGAGCACACACGAGCTAGATGTAGAAGCCCAGCACATATGTAGAAGATGTGCAACTTGGTCTTCATGTTGTTGCTGAACAATGGGAGCAGGGGGCTATCCCAAAAGCTATTTCATGTGTGGGATATGTTCTTGCTGGGCTACCTTGTCTTCCCTCACTGGGAGAGGATGTACCTAGCCCTACAGAGACTTAATGTGCTAGGGTTGGGAGATACCCAGGACAGATCTCCATTTTCTCAGAGGAAAAGGTGATGAAAGATGGGGGAAAGGATTGTGGGAAGGTGTGACCAGGAGGAAGAGCAGTGAGCAGGATGCAAAGCGAATAAAAACAAATCTTTGCTAAAATATTATTTTCACAGTAAGATGAGGGGTAGAGTGGGCTGGTAAAATGGCTTAGTGGATAAAGGCTCCATCTGCAAATCCATTAACCTAAGTTGAAGGTACAGTAACAGCAAGGTAGGAGTGAACTGACTCCCATGAGATGCTCACTGGCCACCACATATGTACATAGGCATAAACACACAAATGTTTCACACGCAAACACATACATGCTCACATACATACATGAATGCTCACATACATGCAAACATGCATGCACACACACACGGGCATACACTCAAGTGCTCACACACTTCTCGGCATGCATGCACACACATGTGAACACTGCATAAATAAGTGTAGTCTCTTATAAAAACAAATGTATGCTCACATCATTAGTAACATACAAGTTATTTGTTACCTATATACATAGTCATATGTCCTATGTTTTTAAAAAAATATGTTTCATTTTTGTCCTAATATTGAATATTTATCTGGGAAAACTCTGCTAATTAAGGTTGAAGTCCAAGATTACCTGATAGCCTCAGAGCTCAGCACAAAATGGGAGACTCGCTTCTTAGCAGGTTTTCTCCTTCTCTAACCATTTCTTGATGATTAAAAGCCTATACACTAGCCACTACCCAAGGAATGTCACATAGCCTCAGTTAATTTATAGAATCAATTCCCTTTCTCCTGACAAAACCTGTTCAACTGGCACCTGAGTTTCCTGAAACACTTCCCTATGCAAATGATATATTCCAGGTACCCTAAGACTCTAGCCAATGATCTTTGCCTATCCTGGTTGTCCATGCCCTCAGTCCCCCAAACTCTATAAGCTTTCAATCACCCTAAGTAAATTTATCTATTGAGGAGCCAGCAGTCTTGGTGTGGTCATTCACCAAGTACTCACAGGGCTTCTGAAACTCCCCACTGAAAAGTTTCACTTTTATTTTTAAGTTCTATAATTATATATGTAAATTTCTTTTAGTCCATTAACATTGATATTTTAATACATTCTGTAACTGTATTGTCATGTTTAATTCTCAAATGCATTTTTTGGCATTAAACAAGCCAGGGGCAACATGTCAATCAGATCGTCACTCAAAACAACATAATCACTCAAAACAACAGATTGGAATAGCATACAAATTTTTTAAATAATGAAAATTAGTATATTATCATATTGATTTTAAATACTAAAGTCATTTTTTGTTCGTTTGGATGAAATGTTCATTTGTTTTAGCACAGAACCTGACTATGCAACCCAGCTGGTTTCAAAGTCATGATTGTCTTGCCTTAGCATCCCTAATGATGGCATTACAGAAATATTTCAAGATACCCAGATTGAAAATAAAGCTTGACGTAAATTTAAAAAGGAAGCTAAATCCAAAGTCTTTAGATGCCTTATTACACTTAATAAGTGATAGATTTCATAATATAGGACATAAAATACCATCTAAACTGGAAAAACATATTTTCACTAATCATATACATATTAGATTATTCATCCACGGCAGAATATGTATGAATCTCAAGTACACGTACAGCATTTACATAGATTGACTACTTAAGACACCACCAACAAAATTTGATGGTGAGAAATAGTAATAAACATTTGGCAGTACTGAGGAATGATAAAACACAAATATAAATATTTTACTGAAATTGGATTTTGCTACAAATTAGAGTGTATTCAAATGATGATAATATAAACCATGCACATATTATAAGTTGATCACAACTCTGTTTAAATGAATGCAGAAATTCCTTCCATGTAGTGTAAAGTATAATCCTTTTACATCCACAACCTGTAGTTTAGAGAGATGTGTACACTGTGAAGGTATTTTTACTTTTCTGATGATAACTAGAGGAAGCATTCCATGAATGATCATTTTCAAGTTATAAACAATATTTATTCAGTTACTGGAATCTATGGATGATTGCTAATTAGGCTACTTATTATCTTCTTTATGAATCTTATATGTATTGAAGCAAGATATTCTGTCAAAAAATCTTATATTTTTTTATCATTATGACTTCTATTTTATTATATTCTAGTAATGAGGTCTGTATTTCTTTAGAAAATGCACACTTTCTTGACAGTGACAATAAGAAAAACTGTAGAGTTAAATATTTCAATAAAACATTGATTACATATTTCATTAAATAAGAGTAATCACTAGTAAAATCAGGTATTAGATAAAAGTCAAATGTCCAGGGAAAACCCGAGTTCCCATAAAGTTAGAAATAGACACAGCACAGCTCTAGCATTTGTGAGACAATAAAGGTAGACTTTCATGTCAGGGAAGAAAAGTAGATCTAATATCAGAATTCTTCCAAAATACTCTGATTCTTGTTTTAGAAAAAAAAATTTCCATGTATGCTTATATACATATATAGAAGTTTAATAATTATTATTATGAACCATTTCAAATATGTCCTAAAACAGCATAATTTCTATTCAGAATTCTCATTCCAAACACAAGCCAATTGTTTTGAGAATCTAACTGGCATGTCTTTGCTTATGTACATTTACCCTACTTAAATATTCAAAACTATTCTTGCTAGCAAGTAATTGACAACTGTACACTAATATCAACTCAAGTTGGATTCAAAGAGCTATTAATTAGCCAATGGTACATTTTATACAAAAAAAAAAAAAAAAAAAAAGTGGGCATGGCATGGCCCAGGTCTGCACAAAGATCAGAGCACAGTAGTGAGTTCAGGAATCTTAAAATATTATTGAAAATTGGCAGATTCCCTTCAACATATTCTACCCACAACTGCTCATTTGGTAATTGTAATATAGTAAAAGAAGATTGTATGAGTTAAATGTGATATTTCACTTTATCAAATGTCACCCAGATTCTAGAATTTCAACATTTAAATGACCTGTTCATTTCCTTTACAGAGAATGTCACCTATTACTTGTAATTAGATTTCAAAGTAGTTATGAATATTTTGGGAGAAAAGACAACCAAAATCAGATTCAGAAATACTAGCCAGGGACATTTACAAGTGTACTCTTGCATGTGATATTAAGGACATCTTATTTATTTTCATAATATAGCCCTGGAAATGCAATGCACAAAGCTATATGCTTTCTAATAAGGTGGAAGATTTACACATCACCTCTGATTTTGAATCCTATTTTTCAGTACATAATCTACAGTTGAATTTCCCTAATAAACTTCCATTGCTAACACCTCCCCTCCGATACTCCTGAGTTACGACTTACTAAAATCTATATTCCATCTTAGCTATCCTGGACCCAACAATATTTGTGTTCCCATGTACCCATCCATTCCCTACCCACCTAATTTCATGATTTTTCTCTCTAAAGAAAACAATCAAAATGTTTCCAACAAGAGAACAAATAACAAAGCAAACAAGCAAATCATATAACAATAACCCATGAATTCCATTTTTTTGTGTGAGTCACCTTAAAGGTTTAAGAAATTGAGCACTATTATTTGCATGATTAGCATGCCTCTCTTCCTGCTGCTCTCTCAGATCTGGATTTTATTCCTTTTGTGGCATGGTAATTCTGTTCCTTCTTGGTCCACTTAATCCTAAAGTGCCACCTCTGTCTCTCTGCCCAGCCATTGCTCACCAGCAACTTTATTTATCAATCAGAACCAGCTTGGGGCAGGGACACTCAGAGTCTCACATTCGGGATTTTCATTCTCGTGTGATTTTGGGAACCCATATAACGCAAGCATTACATGAAACCAATGTCTTAGTCAGGGGTTCTACTCCTGCACAAACATTATGACCAAGATGCAAATTGGGGAGGAACAGGTCTATTGACCTTATACTTCCATGCTGCTGTTCATTACCAGAGGAAGTCAGGATTGGAACTCAAGCAGGTCAAGGAGCTTGAGCTGATACATCCATGGAAGGATGTTTCTTACTGGCTTGCTTGCTTCTCCTGGCTTGCTCAGCTCACTCTCTTATAGAGACCAAGACTACCAGCCCATAGATGGTACCACGCACAAGGGGCCCTCTCCCCTTGATCGCTAATTGAGAAAATGCCTTACAGCTGGATCTCATGGAGGCATTTTCTCAACTGAAAGTCCCTTCTCTGTGATAACTCCAGCTTGTATCAAGTTGTCACAAAACCAGCCAGTACACAGACCATTACAGAAATCCACAACCCATCAAAATGCAGTTGTAGAGTCAAGTCCGAATGCATACATGTACAAAACAACTACACCAATAGGTCAGGGAACTTTGTGGACAATGGGTAGTAAGAAGGTATTGTTTTACATTCATTCCGGTTGTCTTGTAGTAATTTCAGAAGCTACTCCCATAAAGTCTCACCCACATGACATCACACCAACAGGTATGCTATGTTTATTCTGGGGGTGGGGATACACATATGGCCTCAACCCTACAGAAAGAACTACAGTAAACTAAGGGATTCTGAGAGATGGAGAAATCTCCTTCTCCAGGGAGGTATACCCCAATTAGTCATCCTGTAGTAAATGGTCAGCCTGAAAATGCATATATAAGTAACACAATACAGATTAGATTTATGTTAATGACATAAGGATTTATGTTGTGCACATGTTTCTCTCTCTGTCTCTCTGTCTCTCTCTCTGTCTCTCTCTCTGTCTCTCTCTCTCTCTCTGTCTCTCTCTCTCTCTCTCTCTCTCTCTCTCTCTCTCTCTCTTTGTTTGTGTGTGTGACAACAATCAATGAAAGAAAAAGAGGCCATGAATTTGAAAAAGATCCAAAAAGGGTATAGGGAAGGGTTAAGAGGGAGGGGGGAAATGAAATAATTATATCACAATCTCAGAATATTAATATGCTAGATGAGATGCAACATATTAGGTTAATATGTTATCTTAGATGAGAGGCAACAGCTGTATAACAGTGTGTATAAGAAAACATACTTAAAATATAGGTAGGGACTATATTAGTTCAGAATAAATTTTGGCACATAGATTTGTTTAATCTTGTCTGTTTTAACAGATGGTTTGGTCATCAAAAATGCTGTATATATTTATATATATATATTTATACATATATATATATATAGTTTTGCAAGATATTGTTCCAGGTAAATTTGTGCTGATAATCTACATAGAATGCATAACTGGAACAAAGATGGTATTTTCATAGGGCTTTTAGAGTTCAGATACTCTTCCTTGTCTTTTGTTTCATTACTTTAAGAGCTGTTTTAGTTCCATTCCTGTGGGAAACACCTTGACTACACAAAACTTAGAGGACTGAAGAACGCATTTTAGTCTATAGCTTATAATACAACATTGAAGGAAGGTAAGGACTTCAAACTTCATCTGAAAACTATTCTATGCATATTTTTATCTATGAATTAAAACTTATGTGATAGCCAAATATAAGAGAATCCCTGAAAGAATGCTGAGTGCTGAGTCACTTATAGGCCAGCTTATGCTCAGCTAGCTTTCTGATACAGTCCAGAACCACCTGCCAAAAAAATGGTTCTACTCACAGAGACTTGACCTTCTTACATCAGATAACAATCAAGACAAATTCCCGTAGACATTACCACAGGCCAGTAATATGACTAAGCAGTTTCTCAGTTAAGATTCACCTTCCAGATAACTCCAGACTGTGTAAATATTAATAGGTAACTAGGACATATGTGATGTTATTTGATTATGATATAATAAATATTTTACATTATAGCTTTTAGAAATCATTTTCCACCTTCCATTTTGAAGGCTTCATTGCTATTTATTTTATGTGGTAATAGGCACTAAATAATTTGGAAATACTATATTATTGAAATCATAGGATCCTACCAACTATAATACATTTATATTTTATTGCACAAGAATGTTTTTGCTAATTTAATCAATATCATCAAATAAATTCAAGGATTGGGAAGCTGTGATATTTATGATAGTGTATTAAAATATTTCAAATATCAAATTTTACATGAGACTTAAATTTTTATGATGACAACAAATTCTGGCATTAATTTTTACAAAGTGCATAACACTTGACTCATCATGGACGAAAGATATGTGAAGTACTAAAATCAAAATTACTAATTTGTCAGCCAATTTTTACATAAAAATTTAGTTTTGGGAAAAATAGTCTATTATCCAACAACCCTACAATATTTTCTTCCTATGACAACCTCTCCTCTTAGTATATAAAAATGTTTCAAATATAGTTCTTACATTTTATTTTTAATTTTTATGTTTTTATAACATATTTTGATTATATTTGGGTTCCCATGTACCCATCCATTCCTACTCACCCAATTTTATGATTTTTTTCTCTCAAAAGCAACGAAATAAAGATTTCAAACAAGAGAACAAAAACAAAGCAAACAAACCAATCCTACAAAAATAACCCCATGAATTCCATTTTTTGTGAGTCACCTTATGGACTTAAGAGGTTGAGCACTGTTATTTGCATGCTATAACTGCAATTGACAGTAGTTGACACAAATAAATAATATTTTACTATTGTTCTTAAAATACTTTTTGGTTTATTGGTATGTCAAAAATGAATTTTGAACACATAGAAGATAATTATATCTGAAAACATAATTAAGAATTTTGTATTATAGTTATTAAAATTTAGAAGAAATTTATTCAGTGTGAACATCTATATATTAAATAATAAAATATTCTAGACATTTTAGAATGTAAATGTAAAAGCTAATATCTACATATAAGAGAAAATAAGGAACATTTGTCATTTGGGTCTGTATTACAACACTCAAGATGGTAGTTTTTAGCTCTGTCCATTTACCTGCAAATATTCCACTGTTCGTTAGCCATTCTTCATGCGATGGATATCTCCAGTGTTTCCAATTACGATCTTTTCTGATAGAGCACCAATGAACATGGATGAGCTAGTATCTCTGTAATTAGTTTTAATTTGTATTGCGCTGTTGACCAAGAACATTGACCATATTTTATGTGTTTTTCAGCCATTTATGTTTCACCTTTTGAAAAATTTGATTAACTCTGCACCCCAGTTTTAATTGGTTCAGTTGTTTGCTTGTTGTATAGTTCCTTGAGTTCTTTATTCCATTTATTTCATTCTCTGACAGATATATGAGTGTTGAAGATTATTTTTCCCATTCTGAAGCCTGCTGTTTTGCACATGGTCCTGTGTTTTTTTATATAGAAGCCTTTCAGTTTCCTGAGGACTCAATTATTAATTGAGTTGCTTTAGTTCCTGTGCTATTGCTATCCTGTCCAGAAATTTCTGTGTTGTACCAACGATGTTTATGAATATTCCCCAATTTATCTACTGTCCTAATCAGGATACTGTACTGGCTGGTTTTTTGTGTTAACTTGACACAGGCTGGAGTTAGCACAGAGAAAGGAGATTCAGATGAGAAAATGCCTCCATGAGATCCAGGTGTAAGGCATTTTCTCAATTAGTGATCAAGGGGAGAGGGCCCCTTGTGAGTGGCACCATCTGTAGGCTGGTAGTCTTGAGTTCTATAAGAAAGCCAGCTGAGCAAGTCAAGGGAAGCAAGCCAGTAAGAAACATTCCTCCATGGCCTCTGCATCAGCTCCTTCTTCTTGACCTGCTTGAGTTCCAGTCCTGACTTCCTTTAATGATGAACAGCAACATGGAAGTGTAAGCTGAATAAACCCTTTCCTCCCCAACTTGCTTCTTGGTCATGATGTTTGCGCAGGAATAGAAACCCTGACTACGACAGATACCTATTGTTATCTTGATAGACTTGATATATTGCAAGTTGAATTTTGTGCAAAGTGATAGATAAGCATCTAATTCCATTCTTCTACTTTCTGTTTTTCAGTTTGACCAGCACTTGATAGCTTTTCGATTGTGTCTATTTTCAGCCTCTTCGTAAAAAGTTAATTGTTCTTAGATGTTAGGCTTATATCTGTGTCTGTAATTCTATTTCATTTACTAATATATCAGCTTTTATGCCACTACCATGCTGTTATTATATCTATAGCTCTGAAACAAAACTTATTATCTTGGAAGATGATATCTCAAGCAGGTTTTTTGTTTGTATTTTTATTGTCTCTTGATAGCCATGAGATTTAGATGGACTACTTAAGAGAACAATTTATTTTGTTTGTTTTTGTTTATTTTATTTTGCTTTTCTGAGACAAAGTTGCACTACATATCCAATCTTAGATCTGTATTTGTTGAAATATTGATCTTAGATCTACAAAAATCCATTTACCTCTACCTCCTACATTCTAGGGTTAAATACCTGGCAACAGAAAAATTTGATCATTATATCAACAAAATCTCACTTTTGATTACAGTTTTCACGTGATCATAGCTAAACCATTTACTATATAGTACATCCCAGAGGAAAGAAAATGGATTTATGTTAAAGGATGAAGAACATAAATATAGATCTTTCAACTCCGCTTGATTTTTTCCAAGAAAATGCATTTTTTTCATCATAACAAACGTTAAAGACATTTAACATTTAGTTAGAAATAACTATACTAGCATATTGCCTTAGAAAAACTATTTTCATATAGATACATTATTTTAAACTTTAGATATAAATGGGCAATGACTTATTAAAACAAAGTTCAACTAGGCTTGGTGGCAAACACCTTTAATTTCAGCACTCCAGCAGTCACAAAGGTGGAGGCAGAGGCAGGGGCAGGGGCAATGAGGATTTCTGTAAATTCAAGGTCATACTGATATACATAGTGAATGCTAGACCAATCGTAAGTAGAGAGTAAGATGTCCTTCAACAGAGGAATGGATACAGAAAATGTGGTACATTTACACAATGGAGTACTACTCAGCTATTAAAAACAATGAATTCATGAAATTCTTAGGCAAATGGATGGAACTAGAAAATATCATTCTGAGTGAGGTAACCCAATCACCAAAAAAACCACACATGGTATGCACTCACTGATAAGTGGATATTAGCTCAAAACCTTGGAATACCCAAGATACAATTCACAGACTGCATGAACCTCAAGAAGAAGGAAGACCAAAAGTGTTGGTGCTTTGCTCCTTCTTAGAAGGGGTAACAAAATATTCACAGGAGCAAATATGGAGTCAAAGTGTGGAGCAGAGACTGAAGGAAAGGCCATCCAGAGACTGCCCCACCTAGGGATCCATCCCATATACAGTCACCAAACCCAGACACTATTCTAGATGCCAAGAAATGCATGCTGACAGGAGCCTTATATAGCTGTCTCCTGAGAGACACTGCCAGAATCTGACATATACAAAGGCGGATGCTTGCAACCAACCATTGGACTGATCACAGGGTCCCCAATGGAGGAGTTAGAGAAAGGACTGAAGGAGCTGAAGGGGTTTGCAACCCCATAAGAAGAACAACAATAAGAACCAACCAGACCTCCCAGGGTCTAAACCACCAACCAAGAAGTTCTCCAGCTAAATATGTAGCAGAGGACGGCCTTGTTGGACATCAATCAGAGAAGAGGCCCTTGGTCCCTAGAAGTCTCTATGCCTCAGTGTAGGGGAATTCGAAGGAGGGGAGGCAGGACTGAAAAGGTGGGTGGGAGCACACCCTCATAGAAGCAGAGTGGGGGGTTGGATAGGAGGTTTCTGGGGGGGGGGGAATCAGGAAAGGGGATAACATTTGAAATAAAAATAAAGAAAATATACAACAAAAAATTCAAAGCCAAAAACAAATTCATTTTTTATTCCTGTTAAGCAAAGAGTGAGGTTTTTATTTCATGTCTGAACGTAGACAACCACAACTGTCATAGCATGTGTTAGTTAAATATTTCAAGTAAGAGGAAACTCGGGCATTATTTTTAATTCCAAATATATAGGATTGTTTTTTTGTGTTTTTTTTGTTTTTTTTTTTTTCCTTTTCAGAGTATCTTTCTTCATTTCTGTTGCTTTGGAAAAGAATCCTGTGTTCTCTGGGCACACAAATAGATTGTTCAGTGTGTAAAGCTCTGGGCACACAGATAGATTGTTCAGTGTGTAAAGCTAATATAATTTGCTGTCACCATTCTTTTAACTTAGGTATACACTCCACTGAAAAACTGTATTTTTTAAACTTACAATTTTATTGGTAGTAACTCCACAATGTAGAAGTTGATGATATATGGTAGACAGAAACTTTCTTTTGACCCTTATTTTTTTCCAATGTTATTGATCAAAATGTTATTGCTTACCATAGACCTAAATGCAACTCTGAATATTCACTAATTTCCACTTTTCATTTCCAATATACCCAAATTTTGCTTATTCTTTGGTATTTTGCTTATACCAAATTTTGCTTATTTTGCTACATACATAGCTTGCTCATTCATAATACAACTGTTTTCTGATAGATGTGATGGAGATAAAGAAAGGAATTAGATAAACTCATTTTCCTTTTAGAATATGAAGCAGTGCTGATTACAGACATTCTGCACTGGAGCTATAGAGACTGTTTCCTGAGTGACTTTTGCTGAGTGGAATTTCATTGAGGGCGATCAGTGCAGAGCAGACCATTCTATGCTGCTTGTCATTAAGATCAATCTTCATGATATTCTTCTTTTCTTCATATTAGACAGTTAACTGACATTCTGTGAGTCTGAATTCTCCTGCATAGACACTCATCTGGATTAACTTCTGCTAATTACCATGGAAATGCAAGTTTTCTGTCATATGACCCACTTATCATTGGAAGTACTTGATAATATTTGTGGAAAGAATGTGAAATGTACCATACAACATGTCAGTGCATCACTGGCCCTATCACCAACAGTAATATTATATACATGAAAGACAAAAATTGCTGATATACATTCCTTTTTGTTTGTCTCCATGACACTGAATATCTGTCATCAAATGATATTTTTCAAAATGTGCATATTTTATCCTTAATACCTAAATCTTTATAGTCACATATAAAGTATGGAAAAAGAAGTTCAATGTAGAACCAATCATTATGTTTCAAGAGCTTATACATTTAATTTGCCTTTGTGTGCTTTTAATTTGTTGTATACTTTAACAATATTGCTTAGGTCATAATGAAATCTTCATCTGAATACACATATTTATTATATTAATACATTATTATTATTATTAAATCTTTTTTTTACAGTCCAATTGTTATCCCTCTCTTGGTCCACCCTCCAACTGTTCCTCATCTCATTCTTCTTCTCCCATCTCCAAGAGGATGTCTTTACCCCCCCAACTCCACCCCACTAGACCTCCCTATTGAGTGGAGCTTCAAATATCTCTCGCTGAGGCCAAACCAAACAGTCCTCTGCTGTATATGTGTTTGGAGCCTCATATCAGCTAGTAATTTTTTTTTTTTTTTAAATAAAGGCTATCCTGCCTTTGTAGATTCCTTGGTTGAGTGTTCGCCTGGGATGTACAAAGTCCTGGGTTTTGTCCTTACTAACACATATATGGGCATCATTGCACACGCTTATAATGTAAGGAAAGAAAAGATAGAAGTCGCCAGATTCATGTCCACAGAGTGCTCAGAGCAAGACTAAGCAGTTAAAAGCACTGCCAATATGGATTGGACTCCTAGCACTCATATTAAATGTCTACTACTTCAGTCCCATGGGATGTGGCACCCTTTTCTACCCTATGTAGACAAACCCAAATGCAGGCAGAGCACTCATACACATAAATTAAATTAAATTAAATTAAACTAAATTAAATTAAAAAATAAGGTTAGAAGTAACCATTAAAACTATCTAATTGTTTATTTTGTTATCTTAATGTATGAGATAGATACTTGATTTGTTTCCCAGATTGGCTATGAGTCCTTGAGATCAAGCATTCTGACTGCCTCAGCCTTTCAAGTGTTCCACCTTACAGGTACAAATCACCATGCTAGACTAAATGTTTTGAATGAGCACATTTTTATTACTTTTATCTAAGAATCTAAGACTGACTTCATAATACTTTGCATATAATAAATGATATATCAACTTCAATGTTATCTCTTCTTATCATCAAATTTGACTCTTTTTAACTATTTAGGATAGCAAGATTATTTTGTTAAAACATCAATCAAAGCAAACTTGGAAGTTTTGTGTCTAATACCAACAATAAATTATCATGTCCAAATCTGCCCACACTTCCATGCTGAGGGCAACTCTTAGCATCATCGTAGAAAGGGTTAGGTCAGTATTTACAAGATGGTCAATCAAGTAAAACTGTGTAAGCAAAAGCAAAGAGGCTTCATAATATAAATATAAATATTTTACTACTCTTGAGGAGAAAACTCAATTTTCTATTAAAGAGTATAGTATTTATAAATAGTGCTCACAATTTGAACACTTTATCAGCATTATGTTTGTTATTTTCACAGTCTCTTGTTTAGAATATGCCATATAAAATTATAATAAAAGGCTCATATCAATACTATCTGTAAAACTGAGAGTTTAAATTTCAGTTGATCCAATCAGATAAATTTTCCATCAAACATTTTGAAGGTTAGAGCCAGTTACATAAACTTGCCATCCATGTCTTTCATCTAAAAATCCACCTTTCAATCATTGTTATAACAGCCTCAAACATGTGTCTGTGGAGGTGAATTAAGGCAAGCTATCTGTCGGGCCTCCATCAAGATCTAGCATCCCTGTCAACCCAAAACTTTTTAATTCAGCTGGATGGGTCCATTGCCATCCTTCAGCCATGCAAGAGAGAAAGTAGGAATAGATAGCACTATAATGAATTGATGCACTTTTTCTATTCTGTTCTTCAGTCCACTACTGACTGTAGACATGAAGCTTCCTAAGTCAGTCCCCTTTTCTGAACCACTCCCCGAAACATTCACTTTTCCTTTTATTCCATCTGTTTTCAAGCTTGTTTTCCTGGACACTTTGGACTTTACAGTTTCTCTAACATAACTCTTAACCAAGTGTGGCTGGCCTCCACAATGGCGTGCTTCAAAGAGCAGAGCTTTTTCTTTTCTTTTCTTCTTCTTCTTTTTGTTTCTTTTTCATCTCCCTCTTTCAGGAAGTTGCCAAGGTTTATATCTTATGATCCCAATTTTTCCTTTGTCTTTTTGATCCGTTCTTATGTTTTTTAATTAGTAAGACTTAGAAGCCCAAAGGGAGAGCCTAATTTGCCTGACCACATTAGGATAGTCATAAGCATTTCCTTTATGTGTGAATGAATGCATTCTTATTGCCTATGTTGTTTCTGCTTGGGTTAGATCCTTCCTCTTTTCTCTATCTGCCATTGACTACACTCCAACATGTTCTTCTCAACTGAAGGTGTTATGTTTGTTGTATTGTTTTTTTGTTGTTGTTTTTTTTAATGATATCTAAAACTGTGACATGCTGCCCATTAGTTATATCTTCTGTAGTAATTCATCTAACAAATTGTTGTTGTTGTTGCTTTAGCATTTTCATGATCCAATATAATTGGATGTGTCCTCTCTTACTTAATTTCTCTCTCCTTCTACTCACAGGAAACAAATAAACAAAACCAGAATTATCAGTTAAATTTAAATATCTGAACGTGTTATATATGTCCCCTAACTAACGTATTGCTTGACACATGCTTACTTATAACAAAAATATTGGCTATTTCAGAAATTTATACTTAATGGCATATTTTAATATAAAATCGAAGATATAATTTAAATAATGCAGTATATGGCACAATATATGTGAAATATTTGGGAAATAATTACATTCAAATTTCTTTGTTATATATTTAATGAATGAAACAATGTTTTAAAAAAAAATATGGAACTTTAGTATATATAGCTGTGTATACCTCCCAAGAAAGATACAACCTACATTTAAAATTGTTGGAGGGATTGCAAGCTGATAAAACCACACTGGAAATCAGTCTGGTAGTTCCTCAGAAAACTGGACATAGTATTACCTGAGCACCCAGCTATACCACTCCTGGGCATATACCCAAAAGATGCTCCAACATATAACAAGGATACATGCTCCACTATGTTCATAGCAACCTTATTTATCATAGCCAGAAGCTGGAAAGAACCCAGATGCCCTTCAACAGAGGAATGGATACAGAAAATGTGGTACCTTTACACAATGGAGTACTACACAGCTATTAAAAACAATAATTCATGAAATGCTTAGGCAAATGGGTGGAACTAGAAAATAACCATCCTGAGTGAGGTCTCCCAATCACAAAAGTATACACATGGTATGCACTCGCTGATAAGTGGATATTAGCCCAAAACCCCAGAATACCCAAGATACAATTCACAGACACATAAAGACCAAGAAGAAAGAAGACCAAAGTGTGGATACTTTGATAAATCTTAGACGGTGGAAAAAAATATTCATAGGAGCAAATGAGTAGACAAAGTGTAGAGCAGAGACTGAAGGAAAGACCATCCAGAGATGGTCCCACCTGGAGATCCATCCCATATACAGTCACCAAACCCAGACTCTATTGTGGATGCCAAGAAGTGCTTGCTGTCAGGAGCCTGATATAGCTGTCTCCTGAGAGGCTTTGCCAGAGCCTGACAAATACAGAAGCAGATGCTCACACCCAACCATTGGACTGAGCACAGGGTCCCCAATGGAAGAGTTAGAGAAAGAACTGGAGGAGCTGAAGAGGTTGGCAACCCCATAGGAAGGACAACAATATCAACCAACCAGACTCCCCAGAGCTCCCAGGAACTAAACCACCAACCAGAGAGTACAAATGGAGGGACCCATGGCTCCAGACGCATATGTAGCTGAGGAATGCCTTGTTGGACATCAATAGGAGGAGAGGCCCTTTCTTCTGTGAAGGCTCGATGCCCCAGGATAGGGGAATGCCAGGGTGGGTAGTCAGTAGTGAGTGGGTAGGGGGTCACCCTCATAGAAGAAGGGGGGAGAAGGGATGGGATAGAGAGTTTACGGGGGAGGGCAACCAGGAAAGGGGGATAACATTTGAAATGTAAATAAAGAAAATATCCAAGAAAAAATAAAAGAAAGTTTTTGTTTCCTTTACTCCTGTGGAGACGCTGAATTCTATGTATTTGATATTCAGCCAGCTAATTGTTTTATTTCTTGGTCCAGATATAATATCTGAAAAGTTATATATTTATATCTAAGTATGTGTATTCAGTGATGACTAAAGTTATCATTTTATCTAAATCATTTTGCTTTATATCTACCAAGGTAATACTTGCTAACAGTGCATGCCTTTGCAACTATTATACCCATTTTATTGTTGTAATTGTTATTAGTTCAGAAAAAGCTGCCAGACACTCACAAAAAACCTTCACTATTTATTACGTAAGGAACACTTTGAAGGGTAGGAATGGTGGTATTTACCTTTTCTCACAGTGCTTTGGAGGCAGAAGTAGGCATCTCTTTGAGTTTAAAACTAGCCCAGTGCATATAGGGTTTCAGGGCAGCCAGTAGCATAGAGACATCATGACCCCCAAACATAACAATAATAAACAAGTAAAATTGAGTTTATGACATTATTTACCTAAGAATAAACTCATACCCAGTGTTTTTAAAGTCCAGTAATAGTGCAGTGATATTTCCTGTTTTACAGAGTTACATAAAAACTACTTTTCCCTGTCCTTACTTAGAAAGGCTAAAAGAAGATGAGCTAAAGAAATCAATGAACGCGTGGAGTGAACCTGTAAAAAACATTTTCAAATGTCATATCTCACTTTAAAATATCAGTTTGTTACAGAGAGGGGGATGTAAGTAGGGGAAAGTGCTCAGAAATAATCTCAAACCATTTCAAAACTAACACTTCTCTTGTTTTCTGAACTAGACAGAACTTGTAAAGGGTGAGCACATCAAGTGCACTTTAATGTATTAAGTGCTGTTTCTTCTCAAAGGACTACTCTTCTAAGAACTTAGAGTACTCTGAAGGGCAGGGTTGAGTTCTCTAGGCAGTGGAGTGCCATGTCTTCTTTTCTATGACAGGGACTGCAAACCTTGCCATACATTGTCTGCCACTGGCACCTCTCTCTGACCAGTTCACAGCTCAGAATAAGGTTGATGTAAGTTTAAGTAGCTGATGCAAATTGAAAAGGCAGTTTTGAATAGATTATTTTAATAAATCAGAGAACTTTGGGAGAATTCTTATAGTCAGTACTTAATATTTATATTGTAAATTTGTAAAGCCTGACTATTTTATATTTTCTGGAAAATGCCTATCAAGCACTAGTTGAATATAAAATTTTGTTGTAATTACTACAGTTATGAATTTAAGTAGTCTTTTAATGATCCTGATAGTAACATCTATTCTTAGTAGTAATGTATATGGCAAAAAGAATACCAATATAAAGATAATTTCTGTATGTGTCTAGGAGTGTGTGGCATGTGTATGTGTTTAATTCATAGATATGTAATTCTGGGCTGTATCACACAAGGCGATGTGTACAGAAGTTGGAGGGAGGAAATGGAAGGGAAAAATGTTCCAATTAATTCTTAAATGAAAAGATAAGAAGCAGACATGCATAGCAAAGAATGATCAGATTCTAAAAATGCAAATTTGGAATGAGACACCTGTTGACTTTCCTGTACACATGTCATCCTACAAAAGCTGTTACATGTAAATCAGTTAACTTACTTGAATAAGTAGGAGAGAATGGTTGCCAAATCAGTCATTGGGCAGCATACTTCTTGCCAAGCGTGGGATTCTCAATGCAATCCACAGACCCGCATGGTAAATGGGGAGTGCCTACACCTGAAAGATATTCTGTATCTCTAATAACACACTATGCCCCCCCATACACACAAACACACACATATACACACACAAATTAATTAATTAAAAGATAATTAAATAATGGGACACAATAATCATGCTAGATTCCAACAACTTGATGAAGACATAGGGGCATGATTCCAGTAGGAAGTTTATCATCGAACATGTTATAAATCAAATGATATATAATAATAATTATTCATATTATATAACTTCATAAAGAAAATTATACTGATTATGAACTTGAAGAAGTCCTAATTATTTTGTTATCTTCACAGTCAATATTAAAAATATATACAATGTTTGAGCTGCACAACATTATTTTACTTATACTAGAAATAGACTTATTTAACACATACACACGTTTATGTCTTATTTAAAATTTTAAGTTAAAATGTTTATTGCATATTTCAAAAGAGCAAATTTGCTATTTTAAATTTTTGTCAATGTTATTTGCAAGATGGTAATTTCTTATCATTATAAGGCAGACATCTTTGTATTTTGAATAACTTTGCTGTGATTGAAAGGCTTGTGATTTAAGTAACATATGTAAATGAAGCTAAGTGGTATTTGCATACTAAGATTCATTTAATTATAATATTCATAATCAAGTGAAAATCATTTTAGGTAAGTATAGTTTTAATGAATGTTGTAAATAAGCTTTAATTTGCAAATGATTGCTTTTAAATAATGGTTTTTAAATTTGACTTAATAAATACATGAACATTCTCATATAATTTTAAATAAATTATTAAAACCCATTGACAAAGTGTATTACAAATATTCTTTTCAGTCCTTAATAAAACAAAACTAGCATACTCTATCAACCTATTACATAATAAATAAGTGGCAATAAGTAGTTACAATTGAGTTTTTTTGAGTCAAATTATTGATTGACTAAACCTTTCATCAAAATAAAATTCTAACTTATACTTATTAACTTCACATTTATAAAACTACAGCCCTTCAGCTACTCCAAAATTAAATTATTAGTTATCACAGAAAATTGAATTTCTTGTAAAAATATAGGGAAAATTATTTTATTTACATCTTATTTTCATAATAGAGATAAAATTAAAAGCCACAGAATAGTCCCTTGTTATTTTTTTAGGTAAAGCAGAATTTGAGTAAATAATTTAATTTACTTTCTCAGACAATTTGCTGTGTCTGGAAGTCCATTAACATAGTTTGTAAAAAAAAAAAAAGTAGATTTTTTTTTCCCCTTACTTTGTGATTGTTTGCAGTTACATAACTTCACAAATATGTCCACATAGCTTCAAAGTATCAATAACTGTATCTTGTCCCTTTACTACTAGATGATTTTATATGGTTTGTGGTGGCTGACTGAAACTATCCCTATAGGTACAGGAATTTGAGCAATTGGTTCCCAGTTGGGGACATTGTGTGATCCTCACCTTACTTCCAGTTTGCTTTGTGCTTTGTGTTTGTGGTTGAAGCTCTGGTCTCTCAGATTTCTTTTCTGGCCTCCTGCTGCTATGTCTCCACACCATTATGGACTCTTCCTCAAAAGTATAATCCAAAATCAATTCTTTCTTCTAAAATTCACTGTGGCCCACTCTTTTATCATAGGAATAAAAAGTAAATTAGACTTTTTTTGTTTTTTGTTTCTATTTTCAGAATACAAGCAATAAATTCAACTATTGTTATCATTACAATTACTTGCTATTGGGTAAGTGTATCATTACCAACATACCTCCTGGTACTTAAACAACTTTTATAGACTATACTCCTATTGAAAGTGAAACTTATAGGGTGTAGCAGCCATCTTGTAGCAACCAACAATTAATCATAAAACAGGCCACAATTTAAAATAAAAATAGGAAGAAGGGATATATGAGGGAGTTTGGAAGAAATTGTATAACTAATTATATTATAATCTCAAAAAAATAGACATATGTTTGAAAGAAATAAGGACTGTTGGACTGTGTCAGTAAAAGGAAAACAGTTAACACTATTCATAAAATCTGTAGTCCCCTTGAGAAGAAGTTGTTAACGAATTGCCTGTTGTCATAGCTAGAATTACATCATTTTGTGACTTCCTAATCACAAAACCAAAATAGTTTTCTCTGTTCCCAACTGAATCATAAACACGTGACATTTTTGACTAAAGAGCATGAGCCATAAAACTTGGCTGTCTATCCAACCCGAGGCTTACATTCTCACACTGAAACCTAATTTATATGCATTGCATACATTATACACATAAAGATTTTGTTCTACCTCACTGGTAAGCTTCTTTAATTAACTGTGCCTGTAAAGGCACAACTGTGTTTTCTACATATTCAAAGTTAGTGGTGGATTATTTTTTCATCCAGTAGCTTCAAATTTGTGTACTGTCAAAAATAGCTTGTTCTGCAATATAAGCCCATTTGAAAGTGATTTATCATCCAAAAACTAGATTACCACTGTATTTTCCTATCTTATTTACAAACATACCTTAGAAGAACTATTTTAATAACAATATTATTAAATTTAGAAATAAATTGTTACTTTATAAGCTTCTATGTCAAATTTCTAAAAACTCTTTCTCCAAAAGTCTTGCCAAAAAAGAGGTACCAAGTAATTCTAAGTTCTGTTTTACAAATCAAGATTTAATGAATAGAAAATATTAAGTTCTGAAAATAATACAAACCTTGAGAGCTCAATTTAAATATGCATGCTGCAAATCTTACTTAAGTCATATTGAAGTACGACCTTGCATGTTAAGAGATGAAATCAAAGCTGTACAAGGTTATTTGGTCATTATGGCTCCTTCCTCATGAATTAATCTGTTCATGGATCAGTGCCTTACACAACTGAGTGTTTAATGGCTTATCTGTGTTATAGAAGCCAGTCTATTTCTGGTTCTTGCAATGACCTTTCCTTTCTGTAATAGTCTGGGTTGCCTATGTTATCTGGAGTTTCCATCACGAAGAAGAGTATTATCAGGTGCATCCTTTCATTTTCAACTTCCAGAAGAGATATATAATGAAAATTTTATTCTCTATAAGTTATCCAGTCTCTGGCATTCAGTTATATAAACAGTGAAATATATCTGTACTTCCCCTCAAAAGTTAGATTTCAGAGTGCAGAGTATAGAGACAAAGGACAGGGAAGATACGAGGATCTGACTTTGACAGATGAGACTGTGTTTTTAGCATACACAGTGAGGGGCAGCCTCTCTCCAATGGTAAGGGAAGGGTCAGAAAAGAGGGAGAAGAATACTTAGAGTTTATATAGATGCTTGGGAATGAGAAAGTTGGTGTAGCTACTAGGGGCTAAGGGCAGGTCCATAGTATACCTCCTTCCCAGAGCTCTTTATTCATGAAAGATTAGGAAGACAGACTGTCTCAGCAAGTATTACTGTCTGAACTATGGGTGATTTATAGTGGTTTAGCAAAATCAGCTATAATCTCATAGGAATTCTTGTTTTTATACCTAGGTCACTCTCTCACAAACCAAACAGCTCTTGGCGGTGTTCATAAAGATATGAACAATTGAGTACATGCAATTTAAAATCATCAGCTGCCATATAGAATGTGGTTTGTACCTTTGAGTCATGTTTTGTTTCTATAATGTGATATAGTTCCTGACCCAAGACTTTCAATAAAGAACAGAGAAAGAGAATAAACCAACATTGAAATAACCACGCTTCAATGGTATATTAAGAACCAATGTTAAAATAAAACCAGCATTTCAAAACCGATGCTGTGCGAAATAAATAACCCAGCCACAGGACAAAACGGTATCATCAGGAAGCCAACAAGGTTTGGATTGTATTATGTAAAAATAAAAATATCTTCCCATTGACTTCCCATTGAGTAACTCTGGGAAAGCACTCTCATTCTTCCTTTGATCCTTTACTGAAGCTTTTCCAGAACATTAAAATGCATAGTTTGTTTCTTTTTCTACATTTCTCCAATATTTTAAATTTTATATATATATATATGTGTGTGTGTATGTACACACATGAAAACAAGAAGTCGATGTCCTTTCTCTTCCACGTTATTTTTTGAGAAAGGGTCTGCCAATAAACCAGGATAATTTCAGATTATCTAGATTTGTCAGTTAGCAGCAGGAGTGATTATCCCATGTCTTTTTCCCCAGAGATGAAATGATAAACATACATCACTTCCTAGCTTCGTGTGTGGGCATTGAGATTGGAATTGAGTTTAGATTATTGTGCTGTCACAGCAAGGGCCTTCCTGACAAAGCCATCTTACCAGCCTTCTATCTTCATATTTGACTTCAACAATCTTTAGCACTTGCAAAACAAAAAGAACATATGCTTTATAGTTTACTTATAAAACTATTGTTTGCAAATCTATAAAAACAGTGAATTAGCAGAGAATAATGATATTAATAATTTTAATAATGTCAATAACGAGGAAATGGCAGAAGAGACCAGCAGAACCACATTTAAAGTTTAAAACAAACAAACTAGCAACTAACAACAGCAACAAAAAGGATTTCATTTTAAAATGTGTTCTTGTCCCTCATAATCCTTCCTAAACCTACTGGTACCTAGTGCATTGCTTTTCTTGTCATTGAAATTATTTTGTAAACTACAAATATATTCTATTTTCTTTTATGAGCTTTATTTTTTATGGAGTTAAGTTTCAGAAGGCATACATTACACAGTACTGAGAATGATTTCTCATCAATGGAGAGGGGACTTGAAACCACTGAGCTGCTTAGGTATTTTCTATTGAAAAATGTATCCATCTCTGAAAACAAGATTCAGGGTAATAACACTTCTAATTTTTTCTAGCACTTAGTTTGTTCGAAGGACTATAGTCCTCTTAAGAGGTGCTAAAATATGCGTGCACAAGGCTTGATCATGCTAACAATGAAGAAAATGTATAATGAGCATTGATTGGAACTGAAAAGTTTCAAAAAGATGCAAATCAGTATCTTATCTAAAAGCATACAAAACGTCCTATCAAGTTAAAGAGCAATTTCCCAGATTCTAAGCTTAGGAGTATTTTAAAAACAGCCCATATTTACCACAGTTGAGAGCAGCTCATACCATCTCATTTCCCCAATGGGAGAGCACTTCAGAGATATCAAGGACTCTCTCAACTCATAACAAAGTCTGTAAGCGAGGGAGGGGTTGTTGGGAATAGCTGTGAAATGTCACTGTGGAAAATAAAAGGTCAATTCAACTGTCAATCATAAGAGCAAGGGATGTTGTTCATAGCTGTCCTTGGGAGTTTTCCATTACTGAGTATCAGGTTGCTACAAATTCATTTTCTTAAACAGCAGGCCTTATTCTGATTCAGTTTTGTAAGTAAGACGTCTAGCAGACATCCCTGAGCTGCCTGCTTTTATTTTTCTAGGAGGAAAGTCAAGATCCAAGTAGGCTAGGAGCACACAGAAGTTCAAGGATAGGATCCATTCTCAAGATCATTCCAGTTAGTTGGAAAATTCACTTTCCTGCACCTGTGGGACTGCAGAGAAACAGATGACAAGTGTCTCAAAGGAAAAAGTGTCATTTATTTGGTTTTGTTTTGTTTTACCCTTTATTTCATTCCCATGCTTCTACATGGACATTCTAAACCAGATATTCCTTTATGTTTTGTACAGAAGCAATTAACTGAATGTCATTCAAAAGTCTCTCTCTCTCTCTCTCTCTCTCTCTCTCTCTCTCTCTCTCTCTCTTTCTCTCTCTCCTCTTTCCATGTATAGTATATGTGTGTATTGTACGATGTGTGCACACTCATGTTTGCAGGTGCCTATGCAGGTACACATGCATTCAGAGGCTAGAGAAGGGTGTCAGGCATTGTACTTGACACTATCTTCTTCTTTCATTTAAGGGAAAGTCTCTCTGACTCAAATGGACAAGATCCAGGTCCGAATGGGAGCGAGCGCTGAGAGTTGGAAGCTTGGGGAGAGATGCTTTCTCCAAGAATGTCTAATTATGGATCTTTTAGGTGAAGGCCTTTTCCAATGATTTTTAATGTAGCAGCTTTCTGAGATTATCTTAGCTTGTTCATATTTCATTATTGGGCATGAGTTTGAATGCATATAATTTATTTGGGATGAACCTAAGGGTTACATAGTTTTGAGGAATGGTGTGAAAATATCCAGGGAAAGAAATGTTCATTGGCTGAAGGCTGAAACTACTGAGATGCCTCATTAGCAGGACAGATTTTCCAGATGCTGGATATGTGACTACTTGTGACCACCTGGTTGGAAGGGTAACCTGATTGTGAGCTCTCAAGCAGGCAAGGAAATAGGGAAGGAGTTAACCCTACTCTGACTGGTCTCAAATTTCAAAGTTTTGGAGGTTTATGCTTACTCCACCTTACCAGTTCTATGCCAGTTCCTCTGGTGACACATGTGCCACACACTCCCTATATGCTTACTAAAACTTTCATAGAAGAAAACATACTCACTCTCACTCCATTATCCTAAATAAATCCAAAACTGTTGAAAAGCACAACCTACAGTATCTCCTGAAGCTCACAACACTAAACTAAATATATAATTCTCTTACAAATTGGTAACAATACATTATAAATAATAGTTACAGAGTTTTAATAATATACTATTATTACAAACAATTATTATTATTGTTAGGAAGGCTTAAAGGAACCACAACAATCATCTCTCTGTCTTTCCCAACCACAGGTTGCATGACAGGATGGGAAACTGTTATTCCATATTAGGGCTCAAATGTGTGTCTAAAAACTCTTTCCTACCCTGTTGGACATGAACAGAGTGTATGTGGAAGAAACAAGTGTTCATTGGCCAATATCATCCCATAGGCTGCTTGACATTAGCTACTTAGGAGACCAGTAACTGGCACAGATTCCCAGTGTCTGTAGGCAAGTTTGAGTGAAAGACAGAGTCAAAGCCCTGACTCCCTCCATGCACAAACTGTTATCTTTAAATTCATGAAGTTGTGTGGAAGCTGCCAATCATAGATAACCAATACCTTTGCCAGGCAAGATAGCTGTAGCCATTTGAGGCAGCGTTAAAGGTGCTAATAGGTTCAAATATGCTGCTCAGAGTCTCCAGTGCAACTTAGTGTTATGAGTTTCACTATACCCCCAAACTCCCATGTCATACATATTTGTTTGCCCAGTTCTAATCTTCCTTTCTGTATTCCATTCTATTTTTCTTTCATCTCATAATAGGTCTGTAGGGCAAAAAAAACCAAGAACCTCAAATGGGGCTCTGGCACCAGCACCATGGCAGTTCTCTCCATGAAAATTCCTCAGGCATATACCACTAAGTCCTATGCTAAAGGAAGTGGGTGCTAAATATGTTTCTCTGGATATATGTGAGGCAAGACTAAGCATTTTTCCTGTATTCTAAACAGTGAGTTCTACATCTGTCAGGATATTTTGAAGGTGGGGACTTCTATGATCCTAGGGCATGGTGCAATCTCACAATTATTCCATAAACTTTAATAAGTCTCTACCCAAATAAAGAAAGGGATATCAAGAGGCAATTAAGAACTCAAACTGAAAGGGAACAGTGGGTTAAAGTACTTGTCGTTAGGGATTTATTTCTATTCCCACAATATCTATTGATGGAAATAATACAGTTTCACAAAAGTAAGGACTGTGTAAATGTCTTCAGCATTTAGGAACATATGTGCTTCTAGTCTTCTAAGGTGGCTGTCATGTTGAGGGTTAGCCCTTTTCTTCTTGGGATATAGAAAGAATCTACCTATCAATGTCTGGCCTCTAGATCTTTATATATCCAACATAGCATGTCCTATGCTTTTATGGTGCTGTCAGGACTGAACATTGCAATCTGATCGCTGAAGAGTATCATGGGGATCCATTGATGGATGGGATAAACCATTAGTGTCATCAAAGGTAACCCAGTACAGTTAATTTTAATTTTTATCTTGATATAGTTAGAAGTATCATGGAAACAAATCTCTGAGAATGCCTCTGAGACAATACCTAGGTTGGTTTAATTGGGGCTGAGATAAGAAAACCCACTGTAAAGTGGATGGTGCCTTACATCATATGGGTTCCCAAAGAGAATGAAAAAGAGAAAGCAATCACAGAACGAGCATTTATCACTCATTCTCTATAACTGTACACAAACTATGGCCAGCTGCCTCCTGACCCTGTAGTTACACGCTCACTTTCATGATAAATTATGTTTTCCACAACTGTAAGCCAAAATACATACTTCTTTCCTTCAAGGGATTTTGTCTGAAATTTTGTCCCAGCAATATGTAAAGTAACTAGTACAGAAGTGTAGTTGCTTGGTCTCTGCTAAGGTTTAGATGTGAATGGTCTCTATAATCTCATGTATTTGAATACTTCATTTCCAGCTGGTAGAACTGTTTAGAAAGGATTTGGAGGTATAGCTCTACTGGAAAAGGTATGTCACTGAGGTTAGGCTTTGGGTCAAGACACTGCCAGGTAGCTCTCTATGCATTGTAGTTGTTTCAAGACGTAAGTTCTCAGCTACTGCTACAGCGCCATACCTTCCTGCCTGCCTGATTTCCCAACATGATGATCACAGACTCCAAAACTCAGACACTGTGAGCCTGTAATAATTTTTTCCACTATAAGTTACCTTGGACATAATGTCCTATCACAATAGAAGACTAAATAAAACAGCAAATTTCTATTCTGTTCCCATTGGTCTGCTTCCAGATCTTATTTTTGAATACCAAGACTGTGGTACCTGATAGCTGAGTATGAGGAATCTGAGGTCTCATTATAGGTTCTAAACCTTTCTAAGGGTGCTAGGTCTAATTAGGTAATAAATATTAATCTAGAAGAACTTCTCATTTAGAGAATGAGAGATTTAAGAGAGTAAATTCCCTGAAAGCTTCAATTAGTCTGCTGAGGACTAGAAGAAAATCTGATTCAGGGAGAGAGCCTTTAAAATTGTTCACCCTTTGGCCTAGTACCTAATTAAAACTCTATATAAGAAGAGCCATGGAAAGCCGGGCAGTGGTGGCGCATGCCTTTAATCCCAGCACTTGGCAGGCAGAGGCAGGTAGATTTCTGAGTTTGAGGCTAGCCTGGTCTACAGAGTGAGTTCCAGGACAGCCAAGGCTACACAGAGAAACCTTGTCTCGAATAAACCAAAATAAATAAATAAAATAAAATAAAATAAAATAAAGAAGAACCATGGAACAATTTATTCCTCAATGAAAGGGTCTTTTGTAAGTGCCCTTGAGAATCCAGTGAAGTTTGCTATCTTGCTCAAAATATGGTGATGTACTTTAGTGTCTTTTTGTTGACCCTCAATAGTCTACTATAGAAGAGATCTTCCCAACCTTGGGAATATATTGCTAACTCTGAATCCTAACTCTTGAAATCTGTGCTGTTGGAAGTCTGTTATAAGATTCTAAACAAAGGAATGACATCAAAAGTTCAGTTGCACATTTTTAGCATCTGAGACAAGCAAATTTACTGACGTGGCCAGCCCCTGTAAATACCCATCTAGGGGTTTAGCTTTTGACCATACCTGGCCACAGTTCTAGCTTCTGTCTGACATGTCATTACTTCTTGACTAAGGTCTATAAAACCTCTTGGTATTGGTGAATCTGTCCCAGACCAGGACCTAATAAACCTGTGTTCATCTGCAGTTAATCAGGCACAACTTGGCCTATATTTATGTCCTGGAGATAGAAAAAGTAACCAGTAACTTAGACTTCCAAGATCATAGACAATGGAATAAAATGATAGATTTCTTAAACCACAATATACAGAAGAAATTGAGATAGGAAGATCTGGTAGAGGAGGGGAAACTCCAGAAGTGTCAAGAATATGATATGAAATAAAACAATGCCATAGGAATATTGCAAGTCTTCCAGAGAACTGGGCACGCACAATGCTTGTGTACAAATAATAATAATATGCAAATGACCCTTAAAAGTTCACAGGGAACCCACCTCCTTTTGAACTTAAAGCCTAGACCTGTGGCTAGCTTTGGCTTATTTTAAAACTCTTGTCTCTCAATGCATTATTTCCTTTTTTGTATCTGTTCAAGTGTCTTAGCCATACTATTGTTGGAAGGCAGGGGATCCTGGGGATATCAGGCCATGCCCTCACAACTCAATTATGTTTGTAATATAAGAACATAGTTTTAAATCCCTGTCAGATGTTATGATGTATAAGAGGTATATCTGGATTAATCTTACTTATGTCAGGATTTTATCTGCTTACTAACGGTCAAATTATATTTCTCATTTTTCCTTTTTTCTTCCCCGATCCTATATTGACCAAATCAATCCTTTCTTTATCAGAGAAGAAGAAATCAGAAGCCTTTCTTTTATAAATGTTCTTAAAGTTTTTGACATCTCTGTCACTTAAGATCTAAAGGAATTTTGGATAAGGGGATTTTAGAAATGTTAATTATAGCAATACCTCCAAGCTCTTAATAAGAAAAAGGTTGATTAAATAAAGTCACAGTTTGTCATCACAGAATGCAGGGGCCGTGCCTATAAATGTGACTGTTCTTGAAGAGAGAGCACAAAGAGCCAGCAGGAGAATGTGAGGACTAATCTGCTTCCAGCATGAGAGCACTTTCAACACTGTACAGCTCACAAAAGACTAATTTACAGGGTCAGGAAATGTGACATTGGCAGACTGAGCAACAAAAGCAACCAAAGAACATTTCAAACGGCAAAAGGCTTCAGCCCAACAAAATATTTTAAAATAGATAATCTCAGATAGAAATGGTGCTCAGCCATGATCTGGTTTCAGAAAATTTAACTGTTAATGATTAAGAGCAAGGAACATGGCCTTTCATAAAACATGCATTGAATAAAAATTTCACACTGTTGGAAAATTCATAAAAGAGTAAAAATAAAACTTACTTGACGTGATTATGGCATGAAAGAATGCTTAATGAGAGTTCTTCAATAATTACCTAGCATATGAAGGCTGGGGGTAGTATAATAAGAGATTAAGAAGCAGAGAAATAAAATGATTGCTTATACTGGTGCTGGGCAGCTGGGAAAACCATTTGCTGGTGCATGCTTAGAAGTCTTAAATATATGTGAAAGGTGAGATAGGAATTATGTAAGTGGGGAAGTTGTGTATATTTAATATTAGGTAAGTTAATACTGAGAGAGAGAGAACAATATAATAGAAAGAGTTCAAATTTTATACAAATTATGGGTTTAAAATAGCATAATGTCAATTTTAGATGAAAGGTAAAGAGTGCTTTGCTCAAATTATTTTCTGTCTCACTTCAGCTGCTTTGACTCATTCTTTACATTTTAATATTTTATTATTGGTCAGCAATTACAGATGAATTTTCAATCATCATTTTCTAGCAGCCTTTCACTTGTTTATCAGTATCTTCTTGTCTGGATGTGATAGTTCAATTCTGACCCTCCTAGTGTGGAGTCCCTTTAAGTACCACTGCCCGCAGAGAATCTATGCCTGTAAGCTAAGTGGAAAACTTGGTTGAGTGTGACTTAGCCAGGCTGGACCAAATTTCTAGAGTCTGACGCCAGGGCAGTTTATTATAGACATGATTAAGTCCAGCACAATTTTGGAAGAAGTTTTCTCTTAACAGTTATCCCAATACCATGTGCACAATAAGGCATAGCTACTTTGAAAAAGTAAAGTACGTGTGACTTCAACAGCTTAAGAAACTAAGAACAGGTGTGGTCTCTGACCAAGATAACACAGAGCAGAGCAGGCTATAAAGTACACGTGATATCTCTCCCAGGGAGGGGTTCCAGTGAATGAGAAACAAAGCTTAAGATAAAGGTCTAGGGAGGGACAGTCTCAGAAAAACTTTCTGGAGGATTTGGGTGTGGCCTAGCCCTAAAGATAGTGAAGGTCACAGGTTATTTACAGCATCTACCTCCAGGATGCTGGGTAAAAAAAAACGGTATAAATGTCTTCCACTGAGGAGACAACCCTGCAGGTTTAACATTCCTGGTATCTTTAGTTCTTATCTGTGAGCACTCGGGTGTTCTACACCATTGCTCTTGGGTCTAGAATCTCTACTGAATACAGTAAGACAAGACACACAATGTATATTGCAGACGAAAAGCAGAACATTACTAAATAATATGAGGCACTCTCAAGGATGAAGATACACTATTATGGCAACCTAGATGTTTAGATAGGCTTTATACTATTTCTTCAGTATCGGGAAAAGAAAACATCCTGGGGGAAAGGGGAAGGATGTCAGTTCAGGTAGTTAATCTAAATGTCACTCATTTAGATTAACTCCTTGAGGAAGGAATGATAATAAACATTTTTTTTTTAATTAGCAAGATTCTGGCTATGTAGTAATCTTACCTTCTTTCTAGAATATCAGAATGTCCGGTCTGTATCCAAGGATAGAGGAATTATTTAGTTATTACTCTTCAGAGGAGTAGTAATGTTCTGCAGTTCCAGTTACTGGCTTCAACAATGCAGATTAGGAGCAGGGTGGGGGGCAGTTGGGAAGTGTTCTATAATGATCTCAGTCTTACTAACTATTTGACTAGTTCTCAGGCAATTTGAATCATCCTATATGTAAATTAGCCACATTAGCCATTTACTATGCCATAAATCTATCTTAGATATCATTTTGGTTTCTGAGTTGTGTGTCATTATTCATTAATGATTTACACAGCATACCTTTACTACGGTCTTCTCACTGGTTGTAATATAAGAATACATATTTTAAATAGAATGTGAACATCACAGAATGGGATAGTGAGATATTTCATCAGAACATTTGTGTGACATTATATTGAGGATTCCTACAGCTAAGATAGTAGCTATTTCTGAGTGTCGGTGATTTATTGAAACACTCTTTGGATACTTCACAAAAATCACCTAACTTAATGCCCACAAATAGCTACATTAGGAAGAAATTGTGGTTTCCATTTTATAGGTAAAAATTTTAGGAGCAGAGTAATTTTCAAGTAGTGTTACCGAATCTTTCTTTAAAACTCATATTTGAAACCAATTTGATATCTGTCTGTGGAGAAATGTATCAGTACCAAAATAAGTGGCTTACCACATAATATTATTATAAATGTTTTTTATTAAGACTTACCATAGATAATGTTGATCACTGCTTTTAAAAGGACTATAAGACATTCTAATTTCCATGTCATATATTCAAAGGAGACCAAAGAACATTTAGCAAAAGAAGCAGCTGACACTTCTTAATGGTTCATTGTAATGAGTAAAATGTACTTGTTTAAAACAAGGACACAATTTCTTTACTACACATCACTAATGCCCAACAAATAGAGTTGTCAGATAAAGTATTATAGGATAATATTTTATCCATGATGTCTTAAAGAAGTCATTAAAATAATACTTTCCAAATTAGTCTTTATTTGTGGATTTCTGGTAACTATAAAAATCAACATGTGACGATTAGTCTATGAAACAACTTTTCACAGGAGGAAAGAATTCTACCCTTTTGATATCACATGATAAGCTACAAAGTCATTGTATGATTGAGAGGAAGAAAGGGGTGTCAAATAAAGTAACAAAAGTAGTAAAAGAGAAAATAAGAAGAAAATGAAAAAGTGAATGAATGATCAAACAACATAATAGAATTTGCATAATCATTCTCTAAAGGGTGAACGTCAAGGAATTTGTACATTATTATTATTGTTGTTGTTGTTGTTGTCTTTGATAGTTACTAGCTATATAGTTCAGACTTACCTTCAACTCATAGCAATTTTCCTGTCATGGCCGTTGAGTTCGGAAAGTACAAGCACATGTCCTCATAACCAGCATCAAGCTCTAAAATAAAGTTTATAATTTTCACCTTATTTAAAACTTTTTCTGAGTAGAACAAAAATAAATCCAAGTTCTGTGTCCATTTAATAAAATAAAATAAACCCAATTGCTAAACTAGTTATAATAAAATACAATATTATTATTTAAAGAAAATGATGTGAGAAGTTCTAGATTTACTTAAAAGTTGGAAATATTGTAGGACTCCAGCAGAATCCAAATGCAGTTGGATTCTTAGCAGAAAGTCATGTTAGCATGCCAAATGTGCTATAGATGGTGAGTGCCTACTGATACTGTTTCTGCTTACAGTCTATTCAAAATTCCTTTACTTTTTGGTAACTTGATCTAAGTTCCCTGAGTCATTATCCTCCCGTTCCCCATTTATGAGAATAGTCATGTCAGATTACAATTAGTAGTCAGGCCTCAGCATGGACCTCTTAGCTGTGATAAAGAATAAGAAACTCAAAGTAATATAAATGATGTTATAAAGGATTTGTTAGTAGATTTGCTTAGGAGATGTTAAGTCACACAAAGTAGAATTTACAAAGTGAGTACTGCCTCATTATAGCCCAAAGGTAAGTAAGACTGTTAACCAGAACTGTTAGAGGTTAGCAACATTACAATGCCAGCATGTAAATGTTTGTTCACCAGGACTGGCAAGACACTAGTCCCATGCCAAAAGAACATGTTAGAGGGCTCTCTAATAGGGGTTAGGGCTCTAACAGGGGTTAGTAAAGGATCACATGGCTATAAGTCCTAGCCTGCCATTAAATCTCTTGTCCTCCGACCAGAATACACATAGTTCTGCCTTGTGGACAAAAGGATATTGGGTAGCAACTATTCAGAAAAGAACAATACTAGTATAGTAAAAATAATTTTGGTGATTTGGAATATCTTGGCAAATAAATCTCCTAATTGCCTGAGCTGCCAGACTTGAAGCCTATCTCTGTTTAAATGGTTCAAAGTATGTGCTGGATCTAGGACCTGAAAGAGATTGAAGGATGACACTGTGAAATTAATAAGCCTAAAGTGTATTTCACTTAGGAAAATCTGTTCAAGGCTAACTCTTATTGGGCTTTAGTCACAGTTGGCCAGGCACTTTCCGCAAGGCACTCTCTTCTTCTATCTCTAAAGGTGCAGAATGGAGACCATTTTGTAACAGGGACGATTTCTTATTTTCTAATTTTGGATAACATGAGCATCTTCAAAGCATATTTTGTATGTGTTTTGTAAATTGTCTTTAAATGTCATCTCTTCAATGTCTTCCTAGCTATTAGACTGTAATTGGGGGCACTGAGGAAAAAGACCTCGGGGATAAAAGGCCTATCTCACGATTTCAGGTCAAGGGGTTACATGTCAATGTGATTCATATTAACACTATGTGTTCTTTGGTGGACAGACCCTTATTTTCCTCATTGATCTCTTTTCCTTTGTTTTTGGGAGGCAATCTTCTGGCCATTCCTTCTGCACATTAGATGTGTGATGATAAGTTTTCTTATTCACTCCAAATACCATATTGGGAAGCAGAAACGTTTCATCAGAGCCACTGAAGTGCAAACATGGTCTAAAGAACTTATTAAACATTAATCTTTTCCATATAACATTGAAAATGTTCTATTTATGTCTAGGATTTAAATCCTTTTTTACCTCTCCTGTCTTATAAGATATTTACACAAATGTTTTATTTTACCTCTCCCCTCTTAATGTAAAAATTTGTTTATATGAAGGTCCCCTGCTTTTGCTTTTGTTTTTTGTTTTTTTTTTTTTGTTTTTTTTGGTTTTTTGGTTGTTTTTAGAACTTTAGTAATATAAGTAACCAATCCTTTATTTCTTCTCTTTATTCCTTTGCTTCCATTCTTTTAAAACGAATCAAACAGAAAAGACTGTGAAGTCAGAAACCAGGCAATGTGGAAAAACAAAACAAACAGAAACAAACAAATAGAACAACAACAACTGAAGTGGAAACTTCTGATTTCTTTGTGAAGTTAGTCATGTCAATGACTGTGTGCTGGTGCATACAGGTGAAACGATGTTTTGCAAAAGCGAACATGTGAAAGACTGTTTTCCTGAAGCAGACACAGTTGAAAGGATGCTTGCATATAGTGAACATGTGAAAGGAAGTTTGATCAAGGAGTGTAAATATGACCCCACAGATATTGGGAGACAAATACTGAGCTTTTGTTTGATTTGTTCTGCCTCGTTATTCTTTGCTAAGGACACGCATGTATTGGTTTGCCTTGCATAGCTTTGGTGAGCTCAACTTGTAATGTTGCCATTGAGAGTAACTCATCCAAGAACTCGTGAGGTTCCTGGGCAGCTTGCCACTTCTGCAGAGGTTTCTTCAGGATTGAAGTACAGTATAGCTGCCTGGTGTCTGCCTGCCTAGAGGTCTGGTCTGCAGCCGCTGAATCCTATTTGGTGTTTGCTATGGGACTGAACTGCTGCCCAAGAAGATCAAGCTTGCCCCCAAAGAACTATCACTGAACAGGTCCACTTCCCCCACATCCTATTAGCTTGTCTCTTCCACTACCTCTGTTGGGTGGTGGGCTAGAGGAGAGGTTGAATGCTTATTAACAGTGGGTTGCAAAAAAAAAGTATGCCTACAAACAACAACAATCACAAATCGAAGAGGACCTGCTGTCCCTAGCGTGCTTGCTAAATGGGTTTGTGTCTTGGTGTATGCTTACTGAAGAAAAGATTGACTTGCTGTGCAACTTCCACTTTATTAAAATGTACTTTTTGACACTGAGAAAAATCTTTTTCCAACAGTGGCAAATGCATGAAGACATGTAGCATTTACACCCATGCAGAGCAGCAGGGAGAACAGATGACAGTTGCTACATGCTGATTACCTGGGTTCCCTTTAATTCTGATCATCCATCCAGACTGTGCTGGATACACCACTGAAGACTGTAATCATCACTTCAAGGAATCATTGTGTGGTTTCTCCACTGTGTCTCCCATTTTGTAAAAGAGTAGCATTTATGGAATAAGAAGAAATGAAGCATGTCTTTAAGGGAAAAGCATATGATCAATTAAAATCAGCATAGAATGATCTATTCTCCAAATTTACATTTATATTCAAATTTATATTCACACAATCAATAATTTTTGTGCATGTATTTCATTGCTGATAGGTACTATGTTATAATTTGATATTAATTTCTTTATTGCTTAAATTAGGACAGGTAAAAGTGTTGTGTGTATTTTCTTCAGAGTGCCTCTATTGTGTGTGTGCGTGATTTTAAACATTTCTTTGCCATTTGGACACCGTGATTCTCATTATATTTGTATTTACACACTCAGTCCTGGAAAAAGTCATTTTTCCCAGAGTCCAGGTTATCACATTTTTTAATGGTAACCACACACATATCCATACATGTGTGTGTATATATATATATGTGTGTGTGTGTGTGTGTGTGTGTGTTAAACATGAATTTGTTTCTTAGTTCTTCCAATTGTGTTTTGTCATATGTGAACCAATCTGCATTTACTTAAGCATGAGTCCATGTTACTTTTCAACACTAATCTGTTCCCACATGAACACTCTAATCTATTGCTTATTAGTAACTTCTCCTTGCATCACATAGATATTTTACTTTACTTTCTACCCTGCATTTTCACAATTGCTCAATTTCAATATCAGTTATACTGGTTTCAAAATTATTGGCTTGTTCTCGTAGGAAACAACGTCATAACTTCAGTATAATATTTATATATGATTTCTTTAGCCTTTAGGCCTTATAAAGTATACTCGCTTCTAAGGTTACATTGGCTAATAATTTCACATCCACTAATTTTATTGCTTAATGTATTTTGTTTTTATCTGTGACTTCAAAGACTTATAAGTTTTCCTTGTTATTTATGTATAAATCCTAGCTTTTTTTCTTGTATTATAAAATTCTGTCTTGAAAACTACATAATGTTATTTATTGACCAATGACTCTAAGTTCCACCACCTTAAATATTTTCAATTTACAAGTCAACCTTCACTTACTTCATAGACCCTGACTATCATGGATACTTTTATTACCTTCGATGATATTTTTCTATATAGAATGTGATATGATTGAGAATTATAAAATATGTCACCTTACAAAACTAGATTACTTCATTTTGTAATATACATATAGACTGCCTCAATTTTTGTGTACCTTTATACATGCCTGCATTTCATATCTAAATATTATTTCATTGTATTAACATACTTGTTAACATACTATTTAATTAAAGTTATTCATGATTGTGAACAGAGCAGGCATGGGACTGTATGTCAGTAGAACAGCACATATCTAACATATATGCAAAAAGACCCTGAGTTCCAATCCAACCACTACATCCCATAATATGTAGCTACTATAAATATTCACATATATGAATGTGTAAGAATGTGAATTTTTGAATGAGTTTTATTTACATGCTTATCCAGCAAATACAGAGTTCATGTACAGATTTATAACCTGAAAGCATAAAATATGATCTCTGAGGATCACAAACAACATGACAATATGACAAGTGATGGTACCTCTTCATGGCTTGTTGTACACTCTTGACAAATTTGAGTAACTTCAGTAGAGATTATCCCTCTTTTAACAGAATTAACCTATCATGGGGTGGAGGCTGGGACCCTACTTAAGAATGAACCACTTTCATTTTGTCCCATAAGTTTGGGTATATTGTGCCTTCATTTTCATTAAATCCAAAAGTCTTTAATTTCTTTCTTTATTTCTTCCTTGACCAAGTTATTATTGAATAGAGCATCGTTCAGCTTCCATGTTATGTGGGATTTCTGTTGTTTTTGTTGTTATTGAAGACAATCCTTAGTCCATTGTTATATGATAGAATGCATGTGATTATTTCAATCTTCTTGTATCTGTTGAGGCCTGTTTTGTGACCAATCATATCATCAATTTTGGAGAAAGTATCTTGAGGTGCTGAGAAGCAGGTATATTCCTTTGGTCCATAACTTCTGTTAGTTTCACTGTCTCTGTTTAATTTCTGTTTCCATAATCTGTCCATTGATGAGAGTAGGATATTGAAGTCTCCCACTATTATTGTGTGAGGTGCAATGTGTGCTTTGGTATTTAGTAAAGCTTCTTTTATGAATGTGGGTACCCTTGCATTTGGAGCATAAATGTTCAGAATTGAGAGTTCATCTTGGTAGATTTTCCTTTTGATGAATATGAAGTGTCCTTCCTTACATTTTGATAACTTTGGATTAAAAGTCGATATTATTCGATATTAGAATAACCACTCCAGCTTGTTTCTTGAGCCCATTTGCTTGGAAAAATATTTTCTAGCCTTTTACTCTAAGGTAGTGTCTGTCTTTGTCACTGAGTTGTGTTTCCTGTATGTAGCAAAATTCTGGGTCCTGTTTGTGTATCCAGTCTGTTAGTCTGTTTCATTTTATTGGGAAATTGAATCTATTGATAATAAGAGATATTAAGAAAAAGTGAGTTACTTTCCGTTATTTTTGTTATTAGAAGTGGAATTATGTTTGTATGGCTATCTTCACTTGGGTTTGTCAAAAGAAGACTACTTTCTTTTTTTTTTTTTTTCTTTATGGTTATAGATTCCCTCCTTGTGTTGGAGTTTTTCATTTATTTTCCTTTGTAGGGCTGGATTTGTGGAAAGATACTGTGTAAATTTGTTTTAGTCATGGAATATCTTGATTTCTCCATCTGTGTTAATTGAGAGTTTTGCTGGGTATAGTAGCCTGTACTAAGATTTGTGTTCTGTTAAGGTCTGTAGTACATCTGCCCAGGATCTTTTATAGTCTCTGGTGAGAAGTCTGGTGTAATTCTGATAGGTCTACCTATATATGTTACTTGACCTTTTTCCTTATTGCATTTAATATTCTTTCTTTATTTTGTGCATTTGGTGTGTGTGTTTTTTTTTTTTTGTTATCATGTGACAAAAGGAGTTTCTTTTCTTGTCTAGTCATTTGGAGTTCTGTAGGCTTCTTGTATGTTCACAGGCATCTCTTTGTTTAGGTTAGGGAAGTTTTCTTCTATAATTTTGTTGAAGATATTTACTGGCCCTTTAAGTTGGGAATCTTTGCTCTCTTCTATACCTATTACCCTTAGATTTGGTATTCTCATTGTGTCCTGGATTTTCTGGATATTTTGGGTTAGAAGCTTTTTGCATTATGCATTTTTTTACTGCTGTGTCAATGTTTCCTATGGTATCTTTTGCACCTGAAATTTCCTCTTCTATCACTTGTATTCTGTTGGTGATACTTGCATCTATGACTCTTGATTTCTTCCCTAGGCTTTCTATCTCCAGGATTGCTTCCCTTCATGATTCATTTATTGTTTCTATTTCCATTTTGAGATCCTTTATGACTTTATTCCATTTCTTCAATGGAGTACTAATCAGATATTAAACACAATGAATTGATGAAATTCTTAGGCAAATAGATGGAGCTAGAAAGTATCATCCTGAGTGAGGTAACCCAATCACAAAAGAACACACGTGGTATGCACTCACTGATAGGTGGTTATTAGCCCAGAACTCAGAATACCCAAGATACCATTTACAGACCACATGAAGCTCAAGAAAAAGGAAGACCAAAGTCTGGATGTTTTAGTTCTTCTTAGAAGGGGTAACAAAATACTCACAGGAGGAAATATTTAGACAAAGTGTGGAGCAGAGCCTAAAGGAAAGTCCAACCAGAGGCTGCCTCACCTAAGGATCCATCCTGTATACAGGCACCAAACCCAGATACTATTATGGATGCCAAGAAGTGCTTGCTGACAGGACCCTGATATAACTGTCTCTTGAGAGGCTCTGACAGAGCCTGACAATACAGAGGTAGATGCTCACACCCAACCATTGGACTGAGCACAGAGTCCCCATGGAAGAGTTAGAGAAAGGACTGAAGGAACTGAAGGGGTTTTCAACCCCATAGGAAGAAAATTAATATCAACCAATCAGACATCCCAGAGATCCCAGGGACTAAACCACCAGCCAAGGAGTACACACGGAGGGACCCATGGTTGCACTTGCATATGTAGCAGAGGATGGCCTTGTCAGGCATCAATGGGAGAAGAGATACTTGGTCCTGTGAAGGCCTGATTACTCAGTGTAGGGGAATGCTATGCCTGGGAGGTGGGAGTGGATGGGAGGTTGGGGGAACACCCTCGCAGAAGCATGGGGGCGGGATGGTATAGGGGGTTTTCAGAGGGGAAATTGGGAAAGGGAATAACATTTGGAATGTAAATAAAAAATATCCAATATAATAAAAAAGAATGACCCACTTTTAAGTCAAGCACATAAGAAAACACAGTAAGTAAGCAAGCTTTTATTGAGTAACAGGAGGTAGAAAGACATACATGATCTGTCCTTTTTGCATGTGTACCTCACACAGATGCTTTATCAAGATCTTCCCAGGAGCATGCTCAGCACAAGGAAGAGGTCTTCAGATTATGATGCTTTAAGACTGGTAAACATGTAGGGAGGTGACTTTTGTATCCAATAATAAAATCATGTTTATTTTCGGCAAGAGTGCTAAAGTACATTCTGAAGGAACTGTGTTGCACACCATTACTAACATAACAGAATTAAAAGTTCTCATAAGTTACGGTTTTGGCAGTCACATAGTCTGTCATAGGCCATTCCATGGAACCAACTTAGTAATAAAATAAACAAGATATTTATATATATTGCAATCTGAATGAGTGTACAGGAAGTAATGCTGAATGACAAATCAAATTCTAAAATTTACTTGTTATATCATTCCATTTATAACAGTTTCTTGAAAATAAAATATATTGGAACAAATACCAAGGTTTCTGGTTGCTGTATGTCAAGAAAGTGATGGAAAAAAAATATATATTGCTTGAAAGGGAAACTTTAATACCTATTATTAATACCAATATTGAATCTGTGATCTGTGTAGTTTACAAGATGTGAACATTGGTGATAATAATGTAAAGGGTTTATTAATTATCTTTATAATTTCTTACATGTTCATATGATTCAACATCTCATAGTATTTTAACCATAGGAGAGGAGATGATTTAAGAATCACTGCCTGAAATGATAGACTACGAAGAAGCATGAAGTGTGAGAGACCCTCAATGAATTCTAGGCTTTGAGAAATCATGAGTGTGGATATTTTGCTTCCACAGCTCAGTTTATGTCCAAGCTTGGCGCTCTGCTTCATCTATCAAATTAAAAAGAATCTGTCTCTTTGCAGTTCTGTTTACCAGGCTCAGCCTGAGTTCAAAAAGACCAAATCACTTGTATTAAGCCACAGAATTACACCAGAGTGAAAAGTGTAAACTGCAAGACACAGTTTAAGAAGAGAATATAATTTCACCTTTTCTCTTGCAGGGTTGGTACTGAAATCCAGAGAAATTCTGGAAGTAATTTTTTTCTACATGACTTGGCCTTTGTAATTCACAGCACAAAGACTGTGAGAAGCTCAAAGAGACTATGCCTCTCCTATAATTGTAACTTTATATAACAAGGAAACCATTTTCCTTGTAGTGCAATCACCATACCTGTGATGCGTTTGTTACTGTGCATTTTCCTACCATAACATATGTAATGCACTGCTAAGTATCTGTTTCCAAGGACCTGAAACAGCAGGACGGACAGCACACAGCCCAAGGGAGTGACAGTCAATTTCAAAACCAAAATTTAAAGTACAATAAAATCAAAACTAAAATATGAGCTTATTTAGGACTGCCATTTAAAGGTAGAATAGTATTCCTTGTCAGCCACATGTAATTAGAATCTAGTCTTCTATTTGATGTTGTAACTAGTTCCCTTAATTAACTCTCAAGTGTTTTTTGAGATACTGCAGGTGAGACTATCCTCAGTGGAAATAAGGAACAATGAATGGAATTTTATCTGAATGTACAATGCTTTGTTCATATAATTCGTAGGAATACAAAATAGGATAGTATACATATAATTTTTCTGATTAACATAAAACTATATACTTTAGAATTTTATTGTGATGTCAGAAAGTATGCATGAAGAACTGTTAAAATAGCCTAAGTTCATTTTAATTTGGGAAAAATTACCACCTTTACTTGCCCACATCCATATATAAACACATGACATTTTTTATCTTTTCTTCTTCTTCTACTTCTTCTTCTTCTTCTTCTTCTTCTTCTTCTTCTTCTTCTTCTTCTTCTTCTTCTTCTTCTTTTTCTTCTTTTTCTTCTTCTCATTCTTTTTGGCTTCTAGAAAATCAAAACAAACATGGAAGGTAATTATTAACTAACTCATCAGATAAATCACAGAACTTAAGGGTAATGTAGAACTTTGAATTTCAGGCCTCTTAGTGACTCAGATTCTGTCTGTTTCAGTCAATTTTGGCCATTAGAACAATGAAGAGAGCATCATTCATACACAACCGAAAATGTATTTCTAATAGTACTTGAGGATGCTGAGTGGATTCTTGGGATACCACCATGTAGAGGAAGATAAATACTGCCTTCTCATGGCAGAAGGGATACAAAAAAATCTACACCCACTTTTAAGACTTCAGATAGCATCCCTCATCCTGTTGCTAAGTTTGGAACACTAATAACCTAATTATCTCTGCAGGGTGTCACAATTATTTCACTTTTATTTATCGATACTCTCATCAGATGGGTTTTAACATGTGAATACTATAGATGAGAAAGTTCTAATGGTATCAGTTACCAGAAACACCATTCTAACTTTAGATGACTAAGAATCCTGAATTAGAAAAGAGTTGTGTCCTAGAATGAAGCACCTTAATAAAATATAGACTGGTATGTCACAGGTTATATAAAATGGTAAATAATATTGTAGTTAATTTCAATTAAATTTAATTTCTCCTTCAATGAAATAAAAATGTGATTTGTAACCATACCCTGCAGTCCATTCTTTAGATCAGGAACACTTTGAATCTTACAGAAGGCAGTGTTTATGAATACAAATTAATTCTTAAGATAGACAGTTTTAAACTCTGAGCTAAGCTTTATTAGCTTAGTTAAGCTAAGCTTAACTTTTCAGCTAAGCATTATGATACATGTTCTTAATCTCAAGACTCAGGCATCAGAAGCAGGTGGTTATCTGAGTTTAAGTCTAGCCTGATCTACATAGCAAGTTCCATACAAACCAAGGAACCTATCTCAGAACAAGAAAAAAAAAAAAAAAACAGTAATTTTAATTAGTCAAAAAAATTAACAATGTGTTTAGTTAAATATATAACTTTAGTTAAATTGTTTCTTTGATGAGGGCATTTTCCCCACAATAGTGAACCGTATATTGACCTAAATAACAAATGTCATTATGCAAGTCTATACATTCGGACACTTGCATTGATAATCAGCATTGTTTTATAGCTTTATCATGTAGTCTATAAATTCTTTTATAACAATTTATACAACCAGATTCACTCAAGTATTTGTTATTCATTCAAATGTCATTAATATCCTCAATTGGCAAACTGTTCGTTTTTATTGGTTATTTTATTTATTTGCATTTCAAATGTCACTCTTTCCAGTTTCCCCTCTGCAAACCCCCCATCCCATCCCACCTCTGCTTTGCCTCCATGGGTGCTCCTCCAACCACCTACCCATTCCTGCCTCATTGCTCTAACATCCCCTAATGCAGGGGTATCAAGTCTCCACAGGACCAAGGGCCTCCCTTCCCATAGATGCCAGATAAGGCAATCCTCTGCTACAAATGTAGCTTGAGCCATGGGTCCCTCCATGTGTACTTTAGTTTGAGCTTTGAGGGGTCTGGTTGGTTGATACTGTTGTTCTGGCTATGGGGTTGCAATCCCCTTCAGTTCCTTCAGTCCTTCCCTTAAATCTTCCATTGGGGTCCTCATGCTCAGTCTGAAGGTTGGCTGTGAATATCTGCATCTATATTGGTCTGGTTCTGGCAGAGCCTCTCAGGGACAGCTATACCAGGCTCCTGTCAGCAAACGCTTCTTGGCATCAGCAACAGTTTCTGGGTTTTATGTCTGCAGATGTGCTGGATCCCTAGGTGAAGCAGTCTCTGGATGGTTTTTCCTTCAGTCTATGCTTTATTTTTTGCTCCCACATTTCCTTTAGATAGAAACAATTCTGGGTTAAAATTTTTGAGGTGGCTGGGTGGTCCCCTCGCTCAACTGGGAGCCATAGCTATCTACTGGATATTGTCTCTACAGGTTATACCTCTCCTTTGTTGGGTATTTCTGCTAATGTTATCACTGTTGGTTCCAGGAAACCTCTTGCTTCCCTAGCATCTGGGACTTTCTAGTGGCTACTCCCAGTTCCCCATCCCCCACTGTACAGAACTCTATTTCCTAACCCTCTGTACTTCTCTCCTGTCTCTTCCCATATCAAACTGTTCTTTCAGCCCTATAACTATCACTGGATTTCCTGGCAGTGTGAGTGACCTTCAAAAAAAAAAAAAAAAACAGAACTTGCCTTTCCTTACCCCAGGACATCCATCAGCTCTGCAGATTAGAGCCTATGCTATGACTTTCCATTGCCCATTCTGACAGACTGCGTCATTTTTTCATTTTAAGGCCACAGTCAGAATTTAAACCCAGGCTCAGCATTTAATTGTCTATTGACCTTGTACAATAAGACTAGTAATAATTCTATAGATTTTTTGGTAAAGGAACAATTAGTAAAGGGTCCTCTCAGGCTAAGAATGTGGCTCAGTGGTAGTATCTGATTTCAAACACTGGGGAAAAAATAAGAGAGAGAGTAAGCAGAAGAGTGCTTGTAATCTCCTGAGTATTTAATAAATGTGTCCAAGTCAATGAATGATTATGGTCTTCATCATGACTATGGTTTTTATTTTTTACCTCAACTTTGTATACAGATACATTTTGTGTTACTTGGTAAGGGATATCTGCTATTTTCATAGATAATAATAGAGGCCAGGATTAGCAGTAAAACTGCTATATGTTGTTTTATATCAGGAGATGAGCTTCAATGTTGTTGATGAAATAATGAACAAAATTCAAGGATGTGCTAACAGGTGAACAACTGAGTATATGGGAAGGAAGTACTACTGGGATAGACCTACTTCCTAGTCTCATCAATGTCCTCTTTTAAGAAGCTCAGAACTCTTTAAAAATTGTGAATTAATTCATATTTCATGGATTAGTCAAATTTTTATTCATGTACTCATCATATGAGCATAGTTCCACATCATCCATATTTCTACTATCCAAATAATTATATCTCAGCTTTAGACCTAGATGCTATAGTAACTGAAACATTATTAATATTTATCTAGGATTGGTATTATGTGAAATTTTTATTCATGACCAGAAAGCTTCTGATGATACTCCAGTATAAATTAGCATGACCTTTAAATAAAAATGTAAGTCATAATCTCATTGCAGTGATTAGGGATTGGACTATTGACCCCAGTCTTTGCATGATCCTCTTGAGCTGAAACCTATATCTTTGGAGAAAACTTATGTATTCTAACCCTGCTGCTTCATGAGATCATAGCAATAAATCTGTTCAGGATGTTCCGAGTTGCAAATGACAGCAGACTTTATTCTTGTACTCATAAGATAGATAGATAGATAGATAGATAGATAGACCAAGGAACGTATGTTTAAAAGAAATAGATATTAATCAGGCATGGAAAAAATACTACTAGAGTATGATGTGTGAATAAGACTAAGGGAAAAGCTATGAAATGTTATCATGAACTCATGCTGACCCATTCACGTTCTCTCCTGCCAAATAGAGCAAGCAAATACTGCAGCTACTCCATTAGATTGTGGGGACATCTAGAACTAAGGCTCCTGAAGGAAACTGAACTACTATGGAGTCCTCTGTGAATAATCAGTCTGGCATTTTTCACAACACTTAAAAATCTGAAGGGAATGAACACCTGACCCAAGTCAAACACACTGCCTTGTAGTTTCTAAGCTGTATCTGTAAACTTCTTCTATCTCCAGGAAGTAGATTTGTAATTCCGGTCAAGAACGATAAGAAACTCAGTTTTTGGAGAATGTATGATTTATGACACATATGTGAAGTAGTTTGTACTGTCTCCTAATTGTACACAATAAAAAAATTTTTCTAGCTGGAATCTCACAATGATTGGATTCCGAACAACATGCCAACTCAAAGAGCTACTTAGGTGTGAAGTGAGTTCTTTCTAGAGTGATGATATTATGGCCCATCATAGAAGGCTGTAATTTACCCTTAAGACTATGGGGAAATATGGAAAGAAAAGGTCTATTCATTATGGAACCTGCTTAAAGAATTAACTATTAAAAGTATGAGATCAATGGGATTTGGCACACATTGTCATGCAATGTATGTATGAATTCATATGGGTATTCATATACACATAAATATATAGTATTCATAAAATAATGACATTGAGGATTTGAACTCTATCGCCTGTGACTAAAATGTAACCTATAATTGATAATGTAATATGGTTATAGCATATGTTGCTACAGACTTTTGATCTTGGAATTTATAATAATCCCTAAAAATTATAAGACTGTGTACCAGATTTAGTGTAATGTTTTATTTTCTTTTGAAATAAATTTTATAAGAAAATGGTATTCAGGCTTTGGAGGAAGATGAGGGAAAGTCAAACATGTAAACACTAGTATTTTATTATTTATGTCTAAATAATGTCTGCTTTTAAAACTATTTTTCTGTTCACTAAATTTAACCTCACAATAACCCATAAGCTAGCTGAAAGTCATTCCAATTTTAGAGATAAAGAACATGCTCAGGAAAGTCAACTTCATGAATTTTTTTGTGTAGTAAGGGAAAATTACTTGGGTATTTTAGCAAATCCAGCATTTTGAGACTAAAAGTAACATAAAAGATAAAAGATAATTTTTCTTACCTGACATTCAGAAAATTCTATATTGGTTATTACTTTATCAATTTAAATAACCATTAAACTGCTTTAATAAGCCATTGTTTGACCATAAAATAAAATTTGCTAATATTTCAGAAATCCTGGGTTATACTAAAAACCTTGGAAGTCATTATTATTCCTGTCACACGATGAAAAATAAAAGGAGTCAAAATAGCAATTTTTCATAGGTCCATCACATAACAGACCATGCAGCAATCTTCTGATGTCAACAACAAATTATGACATCTCAGCCAATGATAAAGAAACATACTATAGGATATACAATATTAATATAAGAATATCATAGGAGAACTTTTTGTATGATGCTTTAAACGTTTGCCTCTGTTAACACTTCCAAGGAAGTGGTGTTTTGTTTTGTTTTTCTGAAAAGAATTCCCTCAATTTACTTTAGCTTATATTCAAACACTTTCTCACCAGCTTCACTTTTAGAATATGATAAGACGGTCAATTGCTTATACTATTAGTAATTTTCTCGTTTTTTATTACAGTCACTTATAATACTTACAATACTTAACTCTAACTGACATACGATATGCTTCCTTAAGCACCAGTTTAAAAACCTCAGATGCCAGTGTATTGTTCCAGCTAATGTTCAAAGTATTTTGTGATGAAAATTGTTACCATTTGTAGTTTCTTCATGTCTATTTGAGAAAACAAACATACAACACTGTCATTTCTAATGCTGTTTATGCCAACCTTAAAGATAAAGAGCTATCCAAAATAGAAAACACGATAATCAGATAAAATTTATGACAGGCCTCTGTACTCTACCAAGATGTTGTGCTCATTTTTATCTATGTTTCTTTTTCTCTAACAAACACTACAAAAATAAAGATATATGAAAAACACACTTTAAAAAAAAAAAAAAGCACATGTAGCTAGTTAGGATCAAAGTAAACATAAAATTGTGGAGAAAGAGGAACACTCCTCCATTGCTGGTGGGAATGCAAGATGATACAACCTCTCTGGAAATCAGTTTGGCGGACCCTCAGAAAAATGAACATAATAGTACCTAAGGACCCAGCTATTCCACTCCTGAGCATATACCCAGAAGATGCTCCAACATGTAATAAAGACACATCTTCCACTATGTTCATAGCAGCCATATTTATAATAGCCAGAAGCTAGAAACAACCCAGATGTCCCTCCACAGAGGAATGGATACAGAAAATGTGGTACATTTACACAATGGAGTACTACTCAGCTATTAAAAACAATGACTTCATGAAATTCGTAGACAAATGGATGGATCTTGAAAATATCATCCTGAGCGAGGTAACGCAGTCACAAAAGAATGAACATGGTATGTACTCACTGTTAAGTGGTTATTAACCCAAAAGTTTGAAATACCCAAGAGTCACTTCGCAGCAACAGTAGGGCTGAATGTGAGGTCCCAGTTGGAGGGCTTGGAGAAAGGACTGAAGGAGCTGAGGGAGTGTGCAGCCCCAGGGAGGTAGCAACAGTGGCAACTGGCCTGACCCCCGATACTTCTGGAGACTGATCCACCAACTAAAGAATACACATGGAGGGACCCATGGTGCTGGCCACAAATGTGGCAGAGGTGGGTCTTGTTATCCATCAAGGGGAAGAGAGGCCCTTGGGCCTGAGGGTGCTGGATCTCCCAGTATAGGAGAATGACAAGGAGGGAAGATGAGAGTGGGTGGTTGGGTGGGAGGGTGGCTTAGAGAATATCCCCATAGTGGCAGGGGGAGGGCAGAGTGGATGGGGAGGTTCCAAAGGGGAGATCTGAAAAGGGGGAAACATTTGAAATGTAAATAAAATATAAAAAAAAAAAGCTTGCAAGTATCAGAAGATTGCAAAAAAAAAAAAAAAAAAAAGATTTTTGCTTTCTTCCCAGTTATAAAAACTACTTTAAAATGTAAACAAATTAATTTTATTGGTATTCATATTTTCCATAAATAAAAATATTGTTTATAATTAAATTATATATCTACTTTATTGATAACGATTACCATGTCTGCAATAAGAACACACTAGTTCCATTACAAAAACAAAAACAAGAACAAAAACAAAAAACAAAGCTTTTCAAAAGCATTTCAGCTAAAAGCAATGTTCCCAAATCAGAGACAACATATTCACAGTTTAAAAAATTGTGAATGAATAATCATTGCTCATAAACTTGAATAAACTATAATTATATTAACTTTAAGAAGTTTTGGATATAGTCATGAATCAATTCAGTAAATGTTACATGTTATTTGTTTAGGTTTGGCCCTGTTCTTCTCTATATTATTTTTTAACCATTTTGGCTTCAAATAAACATCATTTCAATAACATGCATGTTAGATATAATTTTTAAATGATTTTAAATTTACAACGTCTATTTGGGAGATATCTGATTATGTATGTAAGTGTGAAGCCTGCTGTTTTACTATGGATGGCAGAGCTAACATATTAACATGCCTTATTCCCGTTGTTTCTGGTTCATCTTTCTGTAAGAACTGATTTTCACTGCTATAGACCATACTGAAATGTAGACAGCAAATGTTTAGAATTAAAATGGTTATATCAATACTTCCCAAAGTATTGTAAGTTTACTATGTTATGATACATTAGTCTAGACTTTCTTTAATTTTGTGTTTTGCTTTCTATCATCTCTAAATCTTTGGAGATTTGGTGTTTTGGTAGTTTGTTTTGGGGATCCAAGTTTCACTAGACAGTTCAGACTGATCACAAACTCATGATCCTCCTGCTGTTATTATGGCATGAATGACTATATCTGGCTTTCTCTTAGGTCTTCTTCACTTGAAGATGTATTTATCGTCTATAATTCTATACAATCTGTTAAGGCCAAGTTCCATCATGCCTAACCACAAGCTATTTAGAGACAATTATTGCGAAATTGCAATCTGTGTAAAAATGATTTTAGGCCTTGTGTTGTAGTTTGTATAGTAGAAAATTTGAGGTGTCCCAGGGAGCAACTTCATAGGAAGAACAACAGGATCAACTAACCAGATCCCTCAGAGCTCCCAGTGACTCAGCCACCAACCAAAGAACATACATTGGCTGGGTCTGTGTCTCCTGCCACATATGAAGCCTTATCTAGCTTCAGTGGGAGGGGAGGTTTGGTGCCCCAGAAAAGGGAGATGCTAGAGGGGTCAGGTGGGAATGGTTGGGTGGATGGGTAAGCACCCTCTTAGAGGCAAATGGGAGGGGAAATTGGGTGTGGGGTTTGTTGAGGGGGAGCAGGAAGGGGACATCATTTGAAATGTAAATAAATAAAATGATTATTAAGCAAATAAAAGACTACTTGCTAGTATATAGTCAATAAAATATTTAAAACAACAAAAAGTATTTAAAACCATATTTATACAGCTAATTGTGTCTGCCTACAATCCCAGCACTTGGTAAGCCAGCCTGGGCTACACAGGACTCTGACTTAAAAAAAAATAAAACTAAAAACAAAACAAAACAATAATAAAAGTAAAATAATGTACTTAAACAAAAGAAAATTTGAAATAGTAAGAACAAATGTATTTCAATTTGTCACTATACAATTTAAAAGTCATTTGTTACGGTTAGGTTCTTAAATATTCCCTCAAAGTTTAGGACTAGGTTTCCAACTAGTAGTGCTATTGGATGGTAATGGTAATTAAAAATTGGGACTATTCCTGAAAGTCAGTTCATTGGAAGAATTTCCAGAGCCCAATGAAAATATCAGCTCTTTCCTGTCTGCATAGTTATAGACTGAACACTACAGAGTGAGCACTTTCCTCTGTCAACAGAGCAGAAAAAATAGTCAGAAATGATAAGCCAAAGCATTTTTCTTGTTTGAATTTCATTTTCTCTTGGATTTTGTGATAGTAATACAAATTCGATAATACGGATTCTCTATTTGAACAGAATGAATCTGCTGGTCATATACAGTAACCCTCTTTGTTGTGACATTTTCGTGCATGCATGTGATATGTGTCAGTCAAAGTCACTATGTTTCCCACTATATTTATGACTCAATTCTGAAGCTCTTCATTTTCCCAACCAGCTGTCTTTTTGTGTCCATGTCATCCTTTTCTTCAGGAAGCCAGTGAGATCAGTGAGGATTGTTGACAAAAGCGTGCAGGAAGGATTGTGTGTAACAGCCTGGGTTCCTGTCAGTGGCAACATCACTGGATAAACCTTTCCCACCCCATCACACAGCAGGGATTCTTCACAGAGGTAAGATCAATGTGGAAAGGAAAATATTTTTTTTGGTGGTTCTATTTGGAATACCTTTATCATTCTCTGTAAAATTCTCCATCAATCAAATGGTACTGACATTCTAAATGTTCCCCTGAGTCTTTGTGTGACATGACTAATGATGATAAATTGTGCTAAACATAAAAGTTTTCAACTTACAGTGTCACTAGCCCTCCATTTGGCTTCCTTCCCTTTGTGATTTCCAGGGAAAGAACGCAGAAGAGGCACAGAAAAGGGAATTTCATTGCTCTTTGGAAGAGAACACTTTGTCCAGCAGGGAGAGTAAACAATGACTAGAGAGAATACAGTACCAACCTTCATGTTAGGTAAGTTTTGTGCTGGTTTTAAAGTAGGTGGATTAATAGCTTTCCATGAAGGGAATTTTCGTGTGTAGATGATTGGCAGAGTCATTGGGATTAATTCTTAGAAGAAGGTACAAATGGTATGTACCTTTGCTCTTTATTAAAAAACCTCTCTCTGAACAGTAATTTTATGCCCCTTGTTTCTACATTGGCCCAGAAATATAACTCAGATCCCGTTCTTTAGACCAGTATCTGAAGTCCTGAGGTTTTTATCCCTAGATTCATAAACTGCTGAATCTGAGGGAGATGTCAAGGAACAATGATTTTTAAGCCTACTCTTATCTAGGTGCCCAATTAAAGCAAGGTAAACATTTTAACAAAGGTTTTGCATTTGAGGGGATTCACTTATGTTAACTGTGAAATTTGCATCACTGAACGGCTCTCTTTGAACTTGTACAAAATTGTCCAAGTTGCTAGAGGGTGGGCACTTCTTTCTCCTTATTATATAAATGATGAAGCTTGTCTTGTTTTTCACTTTCACAAAAAGCCAAACGGTATCCCTGAGATTCATTCGTTAAAAAATAGCATGGCAGAAGTTGAATCACCTGACAGGTGAATGAGGAATTACAGGCTATTCTGCAGATGTCAATTAGAAGAGCTGGCACAATGTTACTTCTTGCTAATAGGAAATGCTGTAACAGAGGAAACCTAAATTAAACTCTAAGGCTTTGGAAAGTTAAAGATTAGAAACTTTTAAGTGAAACCCTTGATGGAAAGAAAACATATGTGACAAAATCATTTAGCCACTTAAACACATGCAAGAGGAATGTTGTTTACCTAGAAAATGTTAATTTTGTTTTCATTAGCAGAAAGAAAGTGCAGACAGTTACGACAATGGAATATATAAGCAGAAAGCAATTAATTTTTATTCTGGATGAGAGGTCTTTTAATAGTCTAGCTCTAGGACAGGGGTTTGCACCACATTTCTTCAAGGACTTTCAAGAAATTTGGAGTTTAGTGTAAAATTGTCCTGGCTTTTAAGTATTTACTCATTAGCATTTTTCTTCACTAAATGGTTATTTTCAACTCAAAATTATTATATTTTTAAATTTCCTTTATAAATGTGCAGACATCTATATTTTTTAATGTTTGAAATATCATTATTAAATTCTCAGTATGACTCACATAAATAACACCTAGGTAAATATAAGAAAAAATAACTTTCAGTAATTGAGGATATTTATTTGAGTTGGTGTTCAAGGGAGACCCAGTGACTCCCAGAGCGATATAGGTTATTTTGTTGTGCTTGGTTGCCTTTCAGGAGTTGAATGTAAGTATCTATTTCTCAAGACTGTTCACAATTTACACACAGTACTTGGAAGATTAGAGATGGATATAATTATAATTAGGGCCCTTTCTATAAGAGGAGAATTACTAATATTAGAAACCAACAATGAACTCAGTAGGAGATATATATATATATATATATATATATATATATATATATATACACACATATATACAACTTATTGAAAAAGAGGAGAAGGAGTTCTGAGGGGAAGAATGAGAGGGAGATTTTAAATAAAAAATAATTGTATGAGGTGCCATCTGAAATCTAGACAACGATTTCTCCATTTTGCCTATCCCATCTCTTTGCTAATGTGTTTCCTAAGTTCATTGGTTTACAATGGTTCTTTGTTCTGTGATCTTAAAATTTTGTATAACTACATCCTTGGTGGAATATGCCATTTATAGAAGCCTGAATCCATGTAATAAGATCACATATATTTAGCTTAGAATAAATTATCGCATATTCTCCTTGGATGTATCCATCAAAATGAGTTTTCAGTAATTATTTTTTTAAAGTAAAGACTCAGAGCTTATTCTTTTTTTCTTTTTCTTTCTTCTTTTTTTAAAAAAGATATTCATTTTTATTTTACGGACATTGGTGTTCTGCTTGCATGTGCATATCTTTGTGAGTGTATTGGATCCTCAGGAACTGGAGTTACAGACACTTGTGAGTCACCATGTGGGTGGTGGGAATTGAACCTAGTTCTCAGGAAGAACAGTCACTGCTTTTAAACCATGAGTTATCTCTTCAGCCGCAGTATATGTGTTCTTAATTATGAGGACTTACTGCACCCATTTCTGATGGATATTCTAACAGAGTGCCATAAACTGGACATCATAAATGAAATGTTGTGAACCATGTTTTCTGTCGATGCCCTGCCTTACTGTTGGAGATTGTTCATAAAGTCCTGTACATAGTCTCCCAAAGCTCTTCCACTTTTACTCTTCATGCATGTTAAAAATATTTTCTGCCAGGGCCCATTCCCTGAAGTTTCAATGAAGAATTACACTTTTTTCTTTAGGGTTCAGGTAGGCCAGCCCCCGGCTCCAGATCATATCTTGTGTTGCTAAACTTTGCTGTAGATTGCCCTGATAGACTGCCTGGATGGGTGGAGCACATACCCAGGTGAACTCATGTGAACCTTTCTCCATTTTAACTGGTCAAATAAAGGCTAGAGACTGTGCTTGGGCAATGGAAGTGAAAGGTAAGGCTGGAGGTTTTAGAGAGGGAGAAGAGAAGAAGGAGAGAGGCAGAGGAGGAGATGAGGAGATAGGACACAGAGGAAGTTGGAAGAAGAGAAGGTGGAAAAAAGATAGAGCAGAACCTCATAGTCCTGAAGCCACAAGTAACAAGAGATCTCATAGCAGAGGAATAGAGTAGTGCGCAGGTATATCTTCCCAATCTAGGCTTATAACTATTATAACTGAGTTATGTGTTTCCTGCACAGAATTATTGGGGTTGAAGATTTACTGCAACAAATTGACGCCCATTGTTTTCTACAACAAAATAAATTCTTTCTGTGAGTGTTTCTGACCTTTGTAATGTTTGATTTTTTAACTTTTTGAGATTATAATCTAATTACATTTTGCTCTTCCTTTTCCTCCTTCCAAGTCCTCTCATATATCCCTTGGTACTCTCCTTCAAATTCATGTGCATTTTTTCATTAGTTGATTGTCCCACGCTACCGTCTCGCCAGCAAGAACGACGCGGCACACATAGGATCCTTCTGCAGTAAAGCTTTAATGCATCTTGAGAGGGAGAGCATAAGCTTGCCACGAGTGGAGACCCCTAACAACAGAATGCCCGTCCCTTATATAGGTCACAGTAGGTCACAGCTCTTGCCTGGGACGTGGAGCTTCCCCATTGGCTCCCGCACATCAGGTCAGATGACGCCACGAGAGAGGCTGAGACTCTGAGGTGGAAAATTACCAGGTGCATGCGCACTAGCCTGTTTACAACTTGTCCTCGGCCGAATGTAGGTGCCATCTTGTAATGGCGAATGTGGGTGCGACTCGGGCGGCTTCCCACATCTCCCGCTTTTTATTTCTGTAAGCAAAGTAGGACACTCTTAAGAGGGCGGAGACAGAGGTCAAATCCCCTGACCAAAAGGTTGGGCCTTGTACAGGAGATGACCCCTAAGCTCATGCGCGCCCGAGGTCTTCCTGACCCGCCCAGTGCCGTTTTTTAGAGGGAGGGAAACTAGGGCACTCAACCCTCATGTAGATGACATATCTCCCAAGGCGGCCCACAATGATGACCGCCTTGTGCGATGCTTTGCTCGACATCCCTCAAGAGCTGCTCAGACCAAACACTCTACCCAGTGCAATGAGACTAGACTCGCGGGTGTGCAAGAACTGGCTGGCTGGCGACCTACTGCTATTAGCCAAACACCGGCCGAGGCTCCTTGTTCTAAGGCAACAAGCGCCTACGCAATGACCACCTTGTCTCTTTTAGTCTGGGCCCTGAGTTTGCAGATGAACCATAGGAGCAACACCAACCCACAGCAGAGCACTGCTCCAAACAATCCCACCCCCACCCATTCCTTGAAATAAGAAATTGCCGAGGAAATCCATGAAGAGAGGCCCTCGGTCAAGACGGGTGGAGTTGATCTGAATAATTGCTGTCCGCAGTTCTCGCAGGGTTTCATCAAATTTAAGGGTTCAATTCTGTAACATATACTGTGAAAGACTTTTAGACAGGTTAGCTGCTTTTGTAAATCTGTCATATTGTATTGAAGTAACACAGAGTCCTGGCAACTTTTGTTCACAGCCCAATTGGGCTAGCTGTCAAAGGACATCCAGTTGTTCTTGAATAAGATCAATGCGCTGGTTAACCAGCATTAGGTCCCCCTGGACTTGAGTATTGGCGGATACCTGTCTGTCTAGAGCTAAGGTGGCAGCTGCAGACAACTCATTAATGGTATTGGCGGTCTGCATCGTTCCAGAGAGCGCAAGGGCCGACGTAGTGACGGCCCCTGTAACCGCAGCCGCTGCCACCACACCTATGATAATGGCAGAGATACCAAAGTCTCTTTTCTGCCTGAATATAGAAAGAGTGCCAGAGGTAGCTACAGGCACGGGCACATATCTTGGCATGCGCACAACAACAGCCAGGGGAAACTCTGTGGCATTCCAGCACAAGGTATAATAGCAAGAGGCAAAACTACAATCTAATATGCTATCATTCAAACTCACATTACTAACTAACCACATAAAAGGAGGCCAAACACAAACTGGAACAGGGTCGAAACCCTCTCTGATAAATGAGTGATAACTGGCCTCGCTGGCCTTCCAGGAAAAGGAGCCCGAGTTCAGGGAACCCTTCCAGTCAAAAGACATCTGGCCCAATTCACTCTCTCCTCCCTGTAACATTACCATTGGTGTAAGGTCAGTACAGCTGCCATTGGCCCCACAAAGGAGCCACTGATCAAAAGGGTTTCCATCAGCCTTGATGGGGTTGATGGAGGTGAAATTCCTCCCTGACCCTAAATCAGGAGAGAAGGAGAAGGCCGTGCCATAGGAGCCCATTCTCGCTTGCCCGGGTATTGGAGGCCCAGCGATGTCTGGGAGGAGCAGTAGCTGAGCTATCCGATCTCCCTTTGTGATGGAAAAGACCCCTCCGGGGCAAGAACACAGGACTTGGATCTCAAGGGCATGTTGACAATCTGCTATACCCGGATGAACATGTAGGCCCTTTAAGGTCATGGATCCTCTGCCAATTATAAGACCCATAGTTAGGTGACCTAGTCGGCTGCACCGGAAGCAAGCCCTTTTGTCTGTCCCCTTATTGGGGTATTTTTGAGACTGGATGATAGCAGCCACCAGCCCCGCATTAGTAAGGGGCCCCCCAAGCTCCCTACAAGTTCGAAGCCAATCCTGTAGCCCCTTACTTTTCCTTGGCGCTATGGCGGCGTGGCACTCCTGTGTGGCTTGCTCAAAAATGAGCTGTTCAACAAGGGGTGCCACTTGGTCGGGGTCGCCCAAGATGCGCCCCGCAGTCTCAGTCATTCTGGCCACAAAGTCTGAAAAGGGTTCTTGGGGACCTTGAATGATCTTAGTAAGTTGTCCAGAGGCTTCCCCTTTTTTGGGGAGTGCCTTCCAGGCCTTGATGGCCATATTAGAAACTTGCACATATGCACCCCATGGAAAAGCGGTCTGATCCGCCGCAAAAGGACCTTGGCCAGTTAACATATCAAAGGTCCAATCTCTCTGTCCAGGGGTCGGTGCCGTAGCATTGGCTCTGGCTTGAGCTTGTGCAGCTTCATGCCATAAAGCCTTCCACTCCATATATTGGCCCATTGTAGGGAGCGCAGCCTTGGCCAGCATCTGCCAATTGGCGGGAGTCATGGACGCCCCAGCAAATCTTTCTAACATTACTATAGTAAAATTAGCATTTACCCCATACTTTCGGACCGCTTCAGCCAGGTCTTTAATTTGGCTGTACTCTACAGGGGCATGAACTCACCCTCCACCATCTACCTCGAAAACTGGAAAAGCGGCTTGTACCTTTCTCCTAACCTTGTCAGAGAGAAAAGAAAAGGAGTTGGGGCACGTCTCATAAGGGGGAGGAGCGGAAGGCACGGTCCGCGTAGGGGCCAAAGAAGGCGGCCGCTTCATCTGCCCATTACGGGGCGGCCAATCTTCCTCATACTGTGCCGCTTCCTCTTCTAGCTCTGACTCCTCACTAGAGCTAAGGGGGTCAGTGTCTGAAGTTTCCAATTGAAGAGCCTCAAGGTCTTGAACTGGGTAGAGGCTCTCCCCCCCTTCTTTTTACTTTTTTCTTGGGTATGAGAATCGTTTTTCTGCCCACAGCCTTGTCGGGGGGACAGTTTTTTTTCATTTTGTCTTTAATCTCTCCCTCGTCCTTAGACTTACCAGGAGGTCCTTTTCCCTTGCTGAGATTTTGGGTACCCATCCTCTCACTCCGTTCAGATTCTGACATGGTGTCCTGGACCCTTTCAAGGGTGATTTGCCCCTCCCTTACAGCATCTACACAGGCCTCATCTTGTTCACAACAATACAAAGACAGTAAAACCAAAATGAGGGCACTTAACACAATTAGCAAGGCTTCAACAGCGTTAGACCAAAAAGGGGGCAATCCCAAATCAAGACCCAGGGTCAACATGCCTTTCCGAACCTACCTTCCTGCAGTTCTGAATCCTCCCTGTTTCCAGGGGGTCTCCAAAGGTGCTTGACGATGACAAAGTTCCCGGGTTTCGGCACCAGATGTCCCGCGCTACCGTCTCGCCAGCAAGAACGATGCGGCACACATAGGATCCTTCTGCAGTAAAGCTTTAATGCATCTTGAGAGGGAGAGCATAAGCTTGCCACAAGTGGAGACCCCTAACAACAGAACGCCCGTCCCTTATATAGGTCACAGTAGGTCACAGCTCTTGCCTGGGACGTGGAGCTTCCCCATTGGCTCCCGCACATCAGGCCAGATGACGCCACGAGAGAGGCTGAGACTCTGAGGTGGAAAATTACCAGGTGCATGCGCACTAGCCTGTTTACAACTTGTTCTTGGCCGAATGTAGGTGCCATCTTGTAATGGCGAATGTGGGTGCGACTCGGGCGGCTTCCCACAGTTGATATTGCACACATTTTGTATCTGTATACACATATATATCCCTAAACATAATCTGCTGAGACTGTATTGTTGCTTGTATGTATGTCTTCAGAGCTTATAATTTTGCACAAAACAAGCAATTGTTGTGCTCTCCCCTGGGGAAGACAATTTCTCCTACTCCCAGCTTTTTTTCATTGTTTGTCTTCCCTTGTACAAGGCTGGGCTTTTGGCTACCCACTTTGGCATGTTTATTAATGTTGTTCTGGTTCAGTTCTCATTAGAGCATTCATGTTAGTGAGACTTTATACACTTGGCTTCTGTCCTTATTATGAGAAACAACCTCACAGAAAACTTAATGATCCACTGGCTCCTACAATCTTTCCACAGTGTTCTCTGAACCTTAGTGTGGGAGTGTTTTGTAGATGTATCTACTGGGACTGGGCTCCACAACTCCACATTTTCATTGGATATGGTTTTCTGTAGTAATCTTTTCCTGCTGCTTACACAAGTTTCCTTAATGGGGGAGGGTAAACTTATATGTGCGTATAAAGACAAATGTTTATAGATTTCTGTTAGTAAGCCTATCTTAGTTTAGTAAAATAGTGTCTCTAGTTTCTTCTCTAATATTCATGATTTCACTAGCTGTGATATAGTGAAGGATATCCAATGTATTCTCTTAAAAAAATCTCAAAAGACCTAAAATTGGACTAACATATGCTTTAGTTATCAACTCCTGTCCATATTCCCAATGGACTCTATGTTTTATTCAGAGATAATTGCACAGCATGCTCATTGCTGTTCTAATTACAATTGCTAAGAAGTGATATCAGCCTTGATACCCACCAACTTTTGAATGGATAAAGAAAAAAAATAATGCATGTACATAATGGAATGTTTTGTCTTTAAAGAAATATAAAACTACATAAACTTCAAGAACTGAAAAAGACTGGTCATTAATAACAATGAGGTAATCCAAGCCCAGAAAGTCATAAATTGTCACTCATATATGAATTACAGCTCCAATTTTTTAAAATATCTGTTTGATCAATCTTCAATATTTGTAAATACCTAGAAGAGGATAGGGCTATGGTGTGTGTGTGTGTGTGTTCATAGACCTTAAAGAGAGGAGGTAGTACCCATAAGATATGACAATAGAATTTACCTGAGGAAATTTAGCCATGCTGTTACCTTGTATCACACTGCATTTTAAAACTACAGAAGAATAGCATAATAAACCTTTAACACTTTGTTTAATGCATTAGATAAATGATAGTTTGTTATAGAAATAGTAGAAAGTTAATATAATGAATAAAATCGTATGATGGTTATACTAAACACAGGGCTGAGCACCACTCATTACTACTTAGTATAATATAACCAGCAGTTCCACTATTTCAGAAATCTACATGATAACCTTCATGAGCTCCCATAAATTCTGTTGATCAAGATAAACACACACACACAGAGAGAGAGAGAGAGAGACAGAGAGAGAGAGACAGAGACAGAGACAGAGACACAGGGAGACAGAGAGCATCGTAAATCTAATTACAATGTTCCCAAGTACTTTGAAATGTACATGTAAATTCCTTACAGAGAACTCATTCATGCTTTTGAATGTGCGTGATATATATATATATATATATATATATCCATCCTCTGACACATAATATTGTAATAGAATATTTTTCATAGTTTTATATTCTGACAATTTGAAATAAAAAAATCAATAAGCATTTGCCAGATACTGTAAGTCAAATTTGCACTTTGCAAGTTTTGTGGATTGGTATGTGGTCTCCCAGTCCTATTTTTCTGGCTAGTGACAGTGAATTGCAGGTCCTGGTCATTAATATCATCACCAAGGTACTGCCTTGCCTTGCAATGCCACTCAGCACATTAGTATGAAAGCTTAAGATATTTTCAATTTATGGTGTGAATATTTGCATATAAGCTATAATAAATTGAAGAGCATGAAGATGTTTATCATTAAATACATTTTCTCCATCCATATTAGCATTTTAGAAATTAGTAAAAAGAACTTAGAAATTGGTGTAAAGAAAACTATAAAGGTCTCTTCCTCATCTATGAAAATTGCTAGCTAATCTTTCCTTGAGTCATAATCATTTCAACATTTACCTGATGATTTGTTGATGGCAGAGTCTATTCTTTCTTACCTGATGGGTAGAGATATTTTTTATTGTACTTATATCCTGTTTGAATCATAAGCAGAAATAATGGGATTGAGATATAGTAGCAGTCTTTAGTTTTGGAAAAGCAATTATATATTACTCATCATCAAAATAACTCAGAGTCCTATGACTTACATTTTCATGAGTGACATTCCATTTATATTGCTATTTTACCCAGCACCACCCCCTATTTCTAAAAAACACATTCATTAATTTATTCCACTGAGGAATTCTGTACAGAACATCAGGAGTCTCTGAAGAATCACTAAGGCATGTTGGGAAACACTAGAGATTTTCCATTACAAAATTTTCACAATTTTGGCTGATCTGATTTTATTCTATGGAAGATTAAGTACCCGCAGTTAAGTTACTTAGAAAAATAGACAGTTTAATTAGCTCAATGGATATCACACTGCACCTTAATTAATGAAAGCAAAAATAACAATACTATCCAAAGCAAATGAAATTACATTATTGCTTAACCAATGACAATAATATTTAATGTATATTTATGGTATGGAAAAAAATGACTATAAGGTGTGGGACACAGCTTTAATCCAAGCACTTAGAAGTCAGTGGCAGGGGGATCTCCGAATTTTAGGCAATCCTCTCTCCTCTCTGTCTCTCTCTGTGTCTCTCTCTTTTTCTCTCCCTTTTCTCTCCTATCTCCTCTCTCCCACTACTCTCTCTTCCTCTCCCCTTCTCCCTCTTTCTTTATCTGTAAGAAGGTGAACAACTTAGCTTTAATTTATGCTTCCCACCACACCCCACACCAAATGTCCATGTCTTGAACCAAAACAATGGGGCCAGGTAAGCATGAACAGAAACCTTTAGTACCATGAGCAATACTCAAGTTTTCCTATTTTTGGTTGATCATTTTCTCAAACATTTCTTCATTGTGGCAGAAAATTGACTCACATAAGCCTAATAGCTACATGTGAAAGCAACACTCAATTGTAATACTCAAACACTTTTAAATATAAACAAGTTCTGATAGAAAAATATGCAAATGAAAATGTTCTAATACCCCAAAGTTGTATATTTTAAGATGCTTATATTTATCTTTAAACAAAATGAGCATTTAAATGTTTTGCTTTATTTTTACAAATAGGAAATCAATGCAAAATGCTTCAAAATGACTCCCTATTTCTGCTAGTATAACCAGATTAACTGTTCCATTCCTAGCTAGAAAGTTATTAGAATAAATCCTTGAAAATCATGCTGAATTCAGAAGGAACAGAATGCCTCACTGTTGTGATGGTCTTTCCAGTCAAGCTACTATTATCTGGGGGCATCGAGCTATAAAAGATCATTTCAACTGGGCTTGTTGGCAATTTATATCACTTACCCTCACCCAAGTATTTACTGCCCCCAATCAGCTGGAAATGGTCCTGGAAAAAGTGCTGGAGCATATGTATATGTATATGTATATGTATATGTATATGTATATGTATATGTATAT
>JADRCH010000215.1:2945752-2988923 GCA_019843965.1 Rhynchomys soricoides | reverse complement strand
TATATGTATATGTATATGTATATGTATATGTATATGTATATGTATATATATATATATATGTGTGTGTGTGTGTGTGTATGTATATGTAAATATGTTCTAGTGAGAGTATATGTACATATACTCTCATCTACATGAGTATAGGAAACAGGAAAGTACAATTCTCTGTTGTATAAGGCTTAGGCATAGCCAGTTGCAGGAGCAGAGTCCACACCTCTACAAGCAATCTATCACCCATCTTCTGTAAGGACATCTATTAAAGTTGGTTTTCCAGCATGAAGTTAGTCGAGTTGTGAACCTGTTTGACACTGGAATATTAGGAGAAGAAATAGATATGACTTAAATCTCCACTCTGGAAGGGGATTTCATCATCACTAGTTGTATGTTTATGTAGAGTGAAGATTATATGTAAGTGAAGATAGATGTGTATATGGGCGCTTCTGTTATGTGCTTCCTAGCAGTATGTGCCAATGCATTTAGAGGTCAGATGTTAATTCCAGGCTCCATATACCTTGTTTTGAATAGGTTATCTCATCTGACGTGGACTTCACTGATTGTATTAGGCAGGCTGGTCAGTGATCCCCAGAAATCTGTCTGTATCTGCCTTAGTAGCAATGGGTTTGTTAAATATCTGCTACCGTGTTCAACTCTTACCTGATTTAGAGATCAATTTCAGGTCTTCAAACTTGGATAGTGTGGTGGTTTGAATGTGCTTAGCATGGGAAGAGGAACTATTAGAAAGTTATGGCCTTGGAGGTGTTGTGGCATTGTTGCAGGAAGCATATCACTGTAGGTAGTGGGCTTTGGGATCGCTATGCTCAAGTTCCACTCAGTATGGAATTCAAGCCTCCTCCTGGCTGCCTTTGGATCAAGGTATAGAACTCTGATTGTGGGCTGCCATCATTCTTGCCATGGTGATATTGGACTGAAACTCTGAAGCTGTAAGCCAAGCCAGCCCTAATTAAACGTTTTCTTTTGTAATAATGACACTATGTTATGCTTGCAGAGAAGACGCTATCATAACTGTCCTCTGAGAGGCTCCACCCAGCAGCTGACTAAAACAAATGTAAAGACCAAAGTCAAATATTACATGGTCCTTGGGAATTCTTGTGGAATAGTTGGGGGAAGGGTTGAGAAACCCAGAGAGATAGGGACTCCACCAGAAGATCAACAGAGTCAACTGTCCTGGTACCTTGGGGGCTCCCAGAAACTGAACCATCAACCAAGAATCATACATGGGCTGTACATAGGTTCCCTGAACATATGTAGCAGATATGCAGCTTAGTCTTCATGTGGGTCCCTCCACAACAGGAGTAGGGGCTTAACCTGACTCTGCTGCCTGACTGTGGATCTTGTTCCCTTAACTGGGACGTTTTGTCTGGCCTCGGTGTGAGAGGATATGCCTAGTCCTTCAGTGACTTGGGGTGCCAAGATGGGTTGGTACTGAAGGGGGACCTCTACCTTCTGAGAGAGAGAAGGAGAGAGGATAGAGAGAGGGGCTGTGTGAAGGGAGGACTGGAAGGATTTTGGGAGCTATGACTAGGATGTAAAATGAATGACTGAATAAATAAATAAATAAATAAATAAATAAATAAATAAATAAATGGAATAAAAATTAGTTTCCTTGGTCGTGGTGTCTCTCCCCAGCAATAAAACTCAAACTAAGATGGCAAACACTATGATTAGTGAGTCATCTACACTGGCCTACATATATATATATTTTTTAAATATATATATATTTTTTAAAATTCGATTACGTTAGTTATAGAGCAATATATTTTTCATCTAAAGTTTAGTATGATATTCCCCATAATTAGGTGCCTCTGCTAAAGGGAGTTACTATTACCTTAAATTAGTTGCTGTTTAGACTTTAGGCTAAAATATGTTTTCTTTTCTTTCTTTGAAGTGACAGTGATCAAACTTTAGGCTTCATACCTGCTACAAAAGCACTCAATCACTGAGGTAAAATCTCAACTCCTTAAAATAATATTATTGGCTATTACTCTGTATCATAATCAGGGCATCAAGCATACTATGCAAGCACTGTATCACTAGGTTAATTTCATACCTATGCTAACTTATTAAGGTTTCCACTTTTCTTCAATAATCTTACTATCTTTTTGTCCTTGTTCACTGGGCAATGGAATCCTAGGAATTGAATAGTTATGTCTTAAAATATGCAAGCGTACCTATACCAATGAAACAAACAATTTTTTGACAAATACTCAGCAATTAGTCATATCTGTAATCTAGGTCTTCAATTTAAAAATTGAAATATCCTTGGTTTTATCTTACTCCCCTATAATACATCACTGGGGAGGCAGGAGAAGGAAGATCTTGTGTTTAAAGTCAGACTTGGATACTTTTTAACACCATGTATCAAAGACAAAATTAAAACAAAACATAGAACATAATGTATATAGCTAAATATAATCATGCCAAAAGTAAAGTATCTTATGACTTCAATGTTCATTCATTAATTTTCTTAAAGTAAATATTAAAGTAATCTTTTTGATTGTACCTAATCCATAAGAAAAACAACTTCTGTAATCAACTGTACTTTGTGCAAAATGTAGAATGTGTGTGTATATATATATATATCCTAGAATAAAAATTAGGGACAATTTCAAGAATAAAAGTGGAGGCAAAAGATCTTATTTTAACATTAAGGATTTCATGAAGAAGCCAGGAAAGGATGATAGAGCTTGTCAAACAGCCAGCCATGACCCCTAGATCCCAAAGCACATGATGTACTGCAATGCTACTGAGCAGAGCTGAAAGGTCACCCTGTGTTTACTGAATATACATTTGATATTCAAGGCCAGACAGGGATGAGTCAAGTACATCCTCTCACAGAGTGTGCCAAGGAGACCCTGAGGTCACTTTGGTCAACGAGCACAGTGTGTGACTAAAGGATAACAGAGTCAGGAAATATTCAGTCCTGACATCCACTTCTCATTCTGTTTAGTCTGCAAAGGAATAACACTGAAGTTGTAGTGAAATAGAAGATACCTTATTAAATTGCTTGCATTTTCAAGGAAAATGTGAAACATTATAAGTAGCCTAAAGGGTTAATAACTTACACTAATTTTCAAACAATTATTTTCTTTTAATCTTTATTTTTCTTAATATTATTACATAAGCCTCTCTATCTCACTCTGTGTGTGTTTGTGTGTGTGTGTGTGTGTGTGTGTGTGTGTTTAAGAGAAAAAGACAGCGAACACTCATATGTGGGGATCAGAGGACAAGTTTCAGGAGTCATTTTTTCTTCCATCATGGGTTCCTTGTTTGCATGGAAAGTGCTTTTAACAGCCAGGCCATCTTGCCAGACGGTATCTTATTTTTTATTCAGCTCTGGCAGAAATTGAGCATCTCTTCTCTTTATAAATATAGGTTTAACCTTAGCAGTGTTGGCAATACCCATGTCTTTGTCATTAGAAAATAATGAACACTTTTCTATTTACTTCCCAGATATTGATATAATTTCCAAGAATTATTTGTATGCATCCATTTTTTTTTTTTTTTTGAGATGTAGGGGTGTGGCTGTATTTCACCTTATATAAACTAGCACTGTGGGAAATCAGGGCAGAATCTCAAGCAGGGAAGGAAGCTAAGGACAGAAAGTGGCAAGTTTGAATGTGAAGGATTGCTGATTACTGGCTTTCATTCAGGGCTTAATAAGTCTGGTATTGTTGTTGTTCTTTATCCTCTTCTTTTTTAATAAAAAAAAGTTTATATAATATATTCTGAACATGCTTTTCCCCACCCACACATCTTCCCAGATCCACCCCACCTCCTTAACCACCAAACTCCATGCTCTTTTTCTGTCAGCGTTCAAAATAACAAACAGCAGCAGCAATGAAAATCAAGAAACACATATACATACACCCCACAGAGCACAAAAATGCACAAAGCAATATGAGACAATAGTATACAAAAATGCCATTGAGTTTGTTTTGTGTTGGCTAACTACTCCTGGGCATGGGGCCTGCATTTCTGAGATTCCATTGGAGAAGACCTATTTTTTCTTCTCAGCCAATTACCAATTTCAGACAGCTTCTTGGTTAGGAGTAGAAGACAGTATTTGCTTTCCCATCTAAGTGCTGGATCCCCATCTGGCTTGAATGGGCCCAGTACATGCTGGCAGAACCTCTATGAGTTCGTATATGCACCTGTCCTGTTTGCCTGGAGATCATTGTTTCTGTTGACTCATCCATCACCTTGGACAAAGGAAACATTTAAAGGAACATTATTAACCAAAGTTAGATTGTAGAAATAATAAATTACTCCGTAAGAGTAGGATTAGAAGATAAAGAGGAATTATCGATTGTTCATCAAGCACCATTTTCTCTCTTTGTTTTTATTTTATAAAGTTGACGTGATATCATTTTATTTATTCCACTTTAGCTTTTTAAATTTGGTACACAAAGTAACAGGTTCTATCATGGTGTCTTTGTATATATGTATTTTATTATTTTTTCCCTCTTCGTCTCTTCATTTACTGTCCTCCTTCATGCCCCCACATCCTTTCGACTGGTTCCTTACTCCAGCTCATTAACCTGGACTTCTGCCTCACTGTCCCATGTGTTGCTGAAGCCTCTCTGTTTTCTACCTCCAATAAGGTCTATTTCTCACCTTAGGGATTTCCATTCTAGGTTGAAGGCTTACAGATACATATACTACTACTACTACTACACACACACACACACACACACACACACACACACACCATCACAACAAACAAAATCACACTATTTAAAATCATGGTCTCATGATTACATCCCCTCATTTACTAAAGGGTTTTGTTGAACCCCAAATCTCTTACCATATTAGCTTTTAGACTATAATTCTACTTGTAGGAAAGTATGTCATGGACTTAATACCATAGCACTGCTTGCTTAGTGGTTGTTTATCTCTGTGGCTATAGCAATCACCCACGGTCAAAGAGCACTAAATGCCACGTTCTTATGTTATGATGGGTCAAGATGAACCAAGTAATTAGCATATTTAAAGATAAAATAAAGATTGATGACAAATCTGGTTCCCCACCAGTTTGTTTCTCTAGGATTTCTAGATCCCACGACTCAGGAAACCCAAAACTAACCAAGAAAGGAGGAACCATGTGGCAGTGTATGCTTTCTCTTGCTCATTTGAAGTTTACCTGCTGTTATTGCAATCTTTATCATGTTTATAATTTAAATTGAATTATGCTAATTCTTCTGGTAATAGCTAAATTAGTTAGGAGACCCCCTTACCAAAAAGAAAAAAAATACGAGATTAATGTATGTAGTAATGAGCAAACAGTTTACTTGTTCTAGCTTTGTAAAAATATATTATACCCTTGGACTTATTGATTTTACAACTTGTGGTTTGTGACATATCCCATGGGCTCATGGGCTTAAACATGTGGTTCCTAGGGTGTAGTGCTTTTGGAAATAATTATTTAAAAACTAGAGTTTTCCTGGGAATCATATGTCTGAGGTTTTATAGTATAATTTCACTTCCTGTTCTCCCCTCTGCTTCCAATGCATGTATGCAATGTTCCACTCTACTTTCTGACTCTTAGGTTAGCCTCAGTATTCTGCTTCTGTATTTTTTCTGCCATGATGGACTGTATCCCCTCAAAAGTGTAAGCTAGTATAAAGCCCCTTCTCCTTCAAGTGGCCCTGTGTCACAGTAGTCTTTAGCAACAGCAGAATAAACATATAACTAAGTCCACAATAGTCTTCTTATGTGTATTTGTTCCAGATTTTGTAATTACCACAAAGTTAAGAGACATTTCCAAATATTGCTCCTTAGCTTAATTTCCACCAAACTTATTCATGACAGTGAAACACTTGGGTTTTAAATTTTTGATGCTTTTTAACTATTCCTTGGTACAGAAATCAGCCGGAATTAGATCTTCAGACAGGAACCACATCAAAGATTACACATAGATTTTATTGAATGTAGAGATTACGGATTGATTAACTAAAAATACCCAGCAAAATATCTTAGAAATTAAAAAGTAAACTTAAAATATGTTAATTTGACCTAGGAGTGAATAGGAAGCTTTCCATGTTTTGTTCTCCTCTCCTGTGTGGCCACATTGAATAAATCTGCAGTCCACTTTCCATTGGTACTTATCTTTCTAACTGGCTTATTGATGACAAATTGTTAAGATCTGGCAGAGTCCCGCCCTAACATCAATAATAATAGTAAGGCTCAAAAGAGCTGTTCATTGTTGTGTCAGAATTGTCTTCATGGCTTCTAAACACTAGAATATTTGAAATAAGAATGGAGAAGACCAACCACCACTGAAATACAAGTTTGAGTATCTTAATGGCAGCAGTGCAAAGCTGTCACTAAGCAAAGTGAAACAGTTAAGGAAAAGTTATTCAAGTCTAGAGGCAGAGAGGAAAGAATAGGAGGACTTAGAGTGCAGACATTCTGTTGAAAGAAATAGCACCAGACTTTTAAGAGCTGGCATAAAGCTAGAATGTCAGGCCACTGGGGTTTGTTAACTAGTTTGACCTAGCATAAGAGCAAATTTCATGTCTTCTGGACCTAAAATAATTTCTGCAAGAGATTCCTAAGAAAGTTAGGAGGTTGTCCACTCACGGAGACTAGAAAAATAGAAAGTTTGTTCTGGGTCTCTTAAAAAGACTATACTGAGTTAGAAAGCTGGCGAACAGCATAATAAACAAGTGTAGCTTGAAGGTTCAAAAGGAATATTTTCTAATTGAATCTTTTAAAACGATGGCGGCCAGGACCTAGTGACAGCAATAAATCTGTTAAAAATTTAGTTAGCTGAGAGGAAAGCTGTGTTCTCTTGTTCAGTATATGGCTAACACTGAAGTGTAAAGTAAATACTATAGGGCATTAAAGATCAGAATTTTTTTTTTAAAGACATGTTACTTAGAATAATAGTCAAAAATAAATATAAGGCAAATATAGATATCAAAAATAAAGATGAGGTATAGTCAAAGATTTATTCAGAACATTTTATGTCAATAACAACAACTTTGAAAGTAGGATTCTATTCTGAAAAAAAAAATCATCTTATGAACCCAAACAGGCAGAAATATACAGTAAAGAATGATGTCATTTTCTTTCAGGTTGGCAAGTGTCACAGAGACATATAAGATGATTGTGTCAGCAGGGTTTAATTTAGAATTACAATTTAATTCAGAGTGAGAAACTTTAAACAGATTTGTTGCTGTGGGTGAGGAAAAAATCAAAGGAGGGATTTATTGACTGTGCAAAAGACAAGATATAGAAGTTTTGATTTTTTTTAAAAAAATTAAGGATATAAAATGCTATAGTAAAAAGATACAAACATATATTTTTAAGAGAATTTGATTTCTATTTCACAAAATAGGTAGGTAGTGAGAAGTTTGTGGGCTGCTGTCTCTACCTGTGACATCTATTGATGGTACAGGAGAGCTTTTATAACTAACTGTCCCTCCTGATCATTAAGGGAGAGAAAAGATTCAGAACCTACAATTTATAAGCAAGGTCCAGAAATAGTACTCTCATCACTTTTATTCTCCTCACACTCAACGGTGAAACATCTGAGAATTAGCAAGAGCATGCAGTGTAATTTAGACAGCACTCTAACTCTGATGCAGTGACAGTCTAATAACCCACCGATCTGCTATGTGGCTCAGAGCTTTCAAGGTCTCATCCTCTACAGACTTTGTTTCTACATATGTTTAGGGACTTCGGTCTACTTGCACTCATAGGAGACACTTGGATGTTTCTCTTTGATTACGTTAAAAGTACAATATGCTCCCAGCACATGGTCCTCTTCTCAAATAACCATGACTCATACAGTTACAGCCCTCTGATCAGATTTACTCTTCCTCAAACTTCAAAGGAAGAACACTCTTAATGGTTCACTGCATGGCTGTATTTGACTTCTGGTTTTCAAATCGATTCTTTTCTTAGTAACATTCACTTTTTCTCTTTGATAAAACTGAATTAGTAAGAATCCACCTTTATTGTTGTACTTTCAGTATGCATACACAGGATATGTATTAGTTAAATTTGTCAGATTCTAGAAAATAAGTTATATCTAAAGTCTAATGATATTTATGCTTTACAGGTTGGACAAAGCTTAAGAAAATGGAGTGTGGGCTCACATAAGATTAAATTGAATTAGAAGACTTCAGCTTGAATGCTACGCTTTTTTGAGAAAGAAAAATATGCCTTCTGATGTGTTTATAAAAAGATAAAGATACATGTTCTATGGGGGGTGGAGATTAGACAGATTGCTAACATTCTAATTAACTCTTTGGTATCTGACAAGAGGGATTATACATTTATAAAAATATTTATATATGTTACTTATTCATTTATACCATCATTTTTAAATTAAAATCAGGTCTCACTTATATGTAACAGTAATAACAACCCATTATATCAGCTATACTGAGTCCTGTTAATATGTTTAACAATTTTTTAGTTAATTAATATTAGATACTTCAGTTTATAGAGGAGAGAAGTAGGCATATAGATTATAATCATGTCCAAAGTCAATTGATTAGCAGAAACTCTTTAAAATGCTACGTTTTAAAAGAATATAGAATCGTTTTTGTCCTATTTGCTATTGCTCTGATGGAGCACCATAAGCAAGGCAATTTGGGGAGGAAAGGGAGGTTCCCAAATCACTGGATCTCAAACAGGGCAGGAAACTGGCAGCATTCGTTTATTGCCACCCACTTGCTAATTGTCCTTAAAAGCCTTCTGTGTAGGGCACACTCCATTTATCTGCAGGGCTTCTTGTCCGACCTTATCTGGGGAGCCTGATACTCCTGCTCTCTACCTGTTGAAGGTCACATAGCTTTGGTGAGGTTACACGTTCAACTTCCTCGTTTTTCCTTCCTCTTTTCCCTGTAAGAGTCTGCCCAACAACTACCTGGGATTCCTGGAATGCCTCTGTGTGCAAATGAGGCATCCACAGAACTTTAAAACTCTATCCTATAAGTTTTCATTTACCCTGAAAACTCTTTCCCATTCTCCAAAGCAACACATACCCCTGTGTGTGAATAAAGTGAATGAGTACAAGCCCACCCAGAATAAAGGTATATGCACAAGCTAAGATCATCGCAGAGAGCTGATTCACTGAAGCTCATAGGAGAAGGCCTTCGCCTAAAAGACCTGTAAGGACCCTTGAAGAAGGCCTTTTCTCTCCTCTTGCCTCTGTCTGTTGGCACTCAGTCACAGCTGGACAGGGATCCTGCAGAACTACACACATTCTGGACTCCACTTCATCCTTCTAGCCTGGTGTCCCACAGGGCCTGGACACACTGGGAGGGAGGGAGCAGAGAACACGGAACCACCAAAGCTGGACTCCAAAATGCAGACAGTGTGAGTTGATGAAGAGACCCCAGAGGAGTGCAGCTTACTGAGAAAATGACTAAGAAAATGGCCTACAGAAACCAGAACCCCCCAGAGCTCCCAAGGACTAAATCAAGGAGTACACATGGAGGGACCCATGGCTCCTGCTGCATATGTAGCATAAAATGGCGTTGTCTGGCATCAATAGGAAGAGAGGTCCTTGGTCCTGTTAAGGCTTGATTGTAGGGGAACACCAGGACGGGGAGGTGGGAGTGGGTGGGTGTGAGGGAGAGTACCCTCATAGAAACAGGGGTAGGGGGGATTGGATAGGGGGGTTCCAGATGGGAAACTGGGAAAAGAGATAACATCTGAAACATAAATACATGAAATATCCAAGGAAAGAAAAGAAAAGAAAAGAAAGAAAAGAAAAGAAAAGTAAAAAAAAGAAAAGAAAAGAAAAGAAAAAAGAAAATGGCTGACAGCCTAATCTTCAAGAGTCATTTTCTCAATTGAGGGTTCCTCATCTTTGATGACTCAAGTTGACATCACTAGACAGTGCCACAGTTTGTAATTCATGATTGTAAGCTACATGACATTTTGAATCTCCAAATATGAATCAACACAAACAACTGAAGGACGTATTAAAAAATATCTTATTGGTTGTTTTAAGTTGAGTAATTTATGTGATAAGTAACTCAATTTACAAGGACACAAAATAGTTTCAGTTTGAATTAAATGATAGTTTTCATAAAGATTTGGGTTTTTTTAGATTTCCAATTCACAATGAGTTAAAACATACTAAAGATATTTTTTAACTAAAAGAACATATTTATATTATTTATACACAACCTACATATGCATGTATGTATTTTCATAAATAAGCTTCATTTTACACATGTGATTTGGGTAAGGTTCTGTTGATTTTATTGCTTGTTCCTCAAAATTAAAATGCATAATGCTTAAAGACAGCATTGATGTACAATACCTCTTCTGTGGTCATGGAAGAAGTTAATGCAGGTTTTAATACAGAATAGCAAAAGAAAAATGACAATTTTAGAAACATGTAAACATCTCCAAGCAATTTTTTATGTAAAGAGAAACTTAAAAATTGAAATTACTGAGTCCAGAAAAAAATTATCTTAGAACCCTAAAAATATGACTCTAAAAAAAGGCCATCTATCCTCTGAGTATCCTCTGAGTAACCTTGAAAAACATATAAATAAGACATGAGAAAAAAAGGAAGGAAAAGAATGAAACAAATGAGGAACTAATGAAAACTCTAAACCATACTCAGTGTGGTTAGTTAACATTTCCTGGTGAATGTTAATGGCTTAAGCCATGCTACGAAGAAAGAATAATTAGTGAGCATTGAATTATGAAAACATGTTTTAAGAATTACGTGGAAATTAAAGATTTAAAAAAGAAAACTGATCAACTAAAAATAAGCCAAATGGGAATATATTTAAAAGCTAAATTAAACTCTAGCAATCAAAATCTAGTTTATTTAAAATAATACAATAAAAGATTATACATAATGTAATGTAATACTATATATTATGTAATATATAAAATATATACATAACAGTGGCTATAATTATACTATTTACTTTAAATAACACTATAATATACTACCTATTATGAGTATTATATTTTGCTAGTAATAATACACATAAAATACATATGCTTTATAATATGTTTAAATATATGTATGCATATATATATTTGTATGTACATTTAATATATGTGTCTGAGAGTAGAAAATTTGTGGCTTAAGCAATATATTTGTGGATATAAAACCTTGGAAAAATGGATCATAAGATTTACAAATCTTGTGACTTAAACATTTAATATATTAGACAGATTTAGTAGGTATTATCAAAATATAGTCATAAAATGATTTAAATTAAATGAGTTAACTTTTGATAACATATGTTCTAACAACTTACTTTTTGAAATTCATTTGGTTTGTTTTGGGTTTTGCTATGACACATATACATATACAAAAATTATTGATGTAAGCTACCCATGAATTTACTTTTATCTTTGATCCTGGATGCATACCATTCTGTGAGGTAATTTTCTTATCTCTTTCTTCTGTGTTAGTCTATTTGATAAACTTTCCATCTAATTAGGATGCATATTATGTGTGTTATTGTTATTTTACCTTTCTATAAGACTAGTGTCCAGAGGCAAGAATTCTCTCTAATCATGGCAATGTTCAGAGCCAGCAACCATACTTTTCACTCAGATGAGTGGGAAGGTCTTAACAGGTTCTGCTGATATTTTTGAAAGTAGATGGAAAATTTCTTTATTGATTTTGAACTTGTTTTTATGATTAAAACAATATGATATAAATAATAATATAATAATATAATATATTTTTAATTAAAAATATATAAATGTATATATATTCCATTTGCAAGCAATGTCTGCAGAGGCCAGAAGAGAGCGTCCAACCCCAGGATCGGGGGCACAGCAGGGTTTGGACCACTTCTTGTAGTAAGGAACAGAAGTGTTTGAAAGCACAGCAAATGCCCCCAGCCCAGAGTCAGCTTTCCAGCCGTTTGATTCATCTATTTTACAGATAAAATCAGGTTTCCTTTTACTGAAAACTAACTTTGGCATGCAAGGAACTGAAAGTATAGACCGTGCTTAATAAATTTGAAAAAGAAAACATTTTACTTTAAGGATTATTGAAGAAACAACAAGAAGAAACAACAAAGTGCATGCAGCAGTTTGTCAACAACAAAACAAACAAACAAACAAACAAACCAAAGGAAAGGAATTTGAATAAGAAAGTGTGCAAGTTCCATAAGTTCAACAATGATATTTCTTTTCAGGTATGGCATGGAGAAGTAACGATTTGTGCTTTCTTGGACTACACAACTGCAAAACCAAGTCTGAATCAGACACAGACTTATTCATCAGTGGGACTGACAGAGAAAATTCTATGGATGTTTTTCAGGAAAAGAAACTCAGAGAATTAGCTTTACAAACCAGAGGAAAGAGACGTTAGGTATGATGATAAGTACAGAAACATTTCAAGAGAGTTTATTTTAAGTACAATGGGAGGATATGGGCTGGGTTTGACTGCAGAGAATTTTCAATTTGTTTGTTTATATATTGAAGAGGCTCCAGGCAATAGACACTTTTAAGGTATAAGTTGGTTGAGACAATTGTAGAGCTGTGCTTCTCATCTGGGTAGGGATGTGTGAGGGTATGAAATGGTACTTGGGAGTTGGTCCTTGAGTCCAGCTCATTGCTTTCTTAGCAAGACCAGATCCAGGTCACTCACACTATGAGTGAGGATGATCTGGCACAGAGATACACACAGGTTGAGTGTGAATCCAAATTAACACTCGTGCAAATTACCTTGAGTGTATCATAATTAGTGGAATGATAAAGAAAATCCTGCTGGAATTGAGAGTCGGGCTGAAGAACAAACTGTTGAAAGTTTGAGGAGTGAGAAGAGTCCACAGCATTGAAAGTGAGAGACCAAATGTCCCAATCATTAAGTACTTATTTCCCTGTGTACTTCGACACACCCTTGAATTTTGTGACCATAACAATAAAATCTTATAATAAAAGTGATGCTGGACAATATGTTCTGAGCTTCCCTTTGGGCACTCTTTACTCCTTGGCTGCATGGAGAAGATAAGAGGGATAGTTTAGTTAAACCCATCATGAATTTTACTGGCAAGTGTGGTAAGTATGTACAGTCAGAGGCTTTGAGAATTTCAATTATGGAGTATAATGTGAGTAAAATCTAAAATGCAAAAATGGGTGGATGAATATTTAAAACATAATAAGAACCATATGTGGAGGAGAACTTTTGCATAATTTCCTATCATCTCCAGAAAAAAGAATGTCCTTGTAAATTGCTCTGAGGTTGCACATCATTTAACTAAGCCATGTGAGGTTTCAGAACTCATGCTATTCTACAACATAGTGTGCTTGCAGTTCTTTAAATGTCAACAAAATTTCTAATTAAAGATATACTAATATTTGTATATGATATATTGTAGTATACTTTATAGAAAATTTTACATGTCAAAATTTAAGCAGTTTTATACAAATTCAGGTGTTGGGATGTCAGGAGTGATATTAAGTGAAATTTTAGTTATATATTAACTTCTCCTCACTCTTTCATTGGGGTCCCAGGACTCAGTCCAATGGCTGGCTGTGAATGTCTGCGTCTGTCTTAGTCAGATGCTGGCAGGACTTCTCAGATGACAGCCATACCAGCCTCCTGTCTGCAAGCCATCTTGGCATCAGCAATAGATACACACACACACACACACACACACACACACACACACACAAGTAAACATAAAATGTTTCTCTACTAGTTTTTCAAAACTCCTCATTAGTATTTGTCTGTATTCTCTCCCATTCTGTCTGTAATGCTTTCCCTTTCCTCTACCCAAATAAATTTCTCCTATTTCTTCTATTTTCCACGGCATAGTACCTGTGTCCTAATAGCCCCAATCTATAATCTTCAAAGACAGTATCTTAGACAATAGGAATAATAATATTCTTTGTGGTTGACTTATTAATTTTATTTTTGCAACTTTAATATAATTAAAATGTCCCCTCCCTTTTCTTCCCTTCAAACGCACCCGTATAATCCTCCTCACTCTCCTTGAAGTACATGACCTCTTGTTTTCACGAGTTGTTATTACACGTGTATATGTATATGAGTATACATAAATATTCCTAAATGTAGCCCATGCAGTCTGTATAATGTTACGTGTATGCATGTTTTCGGGACTGACCATATGGCAATGACCCACCAATTACCACTCTTCTACCTTGGGAAGACCACCTTTTCTACTCCCAGCTTGCCCCAGTTGCCTTGAGTCCTTTGAGTAGGATTGAGGCCCTGTGGGCTTTTCCCTCTCCAGTTTTGTATGCTCATTGGTGTGTCCCTTGTTCAACTCACATTAGGGTAGTCATGTTGGTCAGACTTTTGGGTCCAGCTTCTAATATTACTAGGAGACAGAATCTCAAAGCACATTTACTGATCCTCTGGCCCTTACATATTTGCATCGACTGAAGCAAAGGAGCACAACTCCAGTATGCTTTTCATCCTTACATAAGCCTCGCTTGAAATAGTGGGCTGCACCTACAACAATTGCACAATTTTGAAAATAATACAGATTTCCATTTCATGTAATTTTAAAAACTGTATGTATATAGCTAGCTAATCTAAAGCCACACTTTGAAGGATAGGAACCATTCCAGATAAGACCATCTCACTCAGAACAGATGGTATATAGAATATTATAACAATAGAATATTCTGTTGTGAGCATGTTCTTTATCCATGCTTCCAGAAATTTTTGTCATAATCAAGGTATGATTTTGAACACCAAAGTAAAGTTGATATTATGAAGGGATTGAATTTTAATTTTTCCATTTAGTATGTACAAGTAGCCACATGAAGCTAGTAGCTACTAAATTGCATGGTGTGAGTTTAGTACTTTCTTCTGGAGCCAAGAATTATTTAGGGATAGTGGGCTATTTAATTCTATGTTAGTGCATTACTTATAGCAGTTATATAAAAGAAAAATGATGGTACTGAGGACATCTTTTGTTTCTAATGTGTAATATTTGCTAAGATGGACTAATCACAAATTTCAGAATTCACTATTTAGTTTCATTACAGTTAGAGTAAAGTAAAAGAGTTTATTTCTGTTACAGTTGCAGCCTGCAAAGGGAGTAGTCATTTAGTATCGGATAAGTAACATCATGTCACTCATTAAAGTATAAATTTAGCTGATGCTAATAAATATTTTGCAGATGCAATTGCAACTGATCAGTTACTGATCAGTAATGTTCTGATCAGATGATATTGTATTAATCACAGGGATATTATCAAATATTGATTGAGTGGGATCTCTTAAAGTAATATTATTATTTCTGTGAGTTGAAGATTTCTAACTAGTCTCCACATTTGCCATTATTCCCTGCTTTCTTTGTATCTGACATCCTGACTGTTCATAATCATGGTGATCTAGCCAGGCCTATTCATCTCTTCTTAAATACTTGCCGATAATTCCAAACTATCAGTTTCATGTTTCATGTTTCAGATGTGCCTCAAATTTTTTTAAACTAATCTACTGCAATGAATCAGTTTGATAAATGATCAATTGATGAAAGATGGATGTCATAGAGAGATAGTAGATAATTGCATGTGATACCTTTTATTGCCTTCGAACCTGACAGAATGTTTAACCCTTCCATTATTTTATAATAGCATAGAAAGGGAAAATTAAACCTGGGAGAGCTTAAAAATATCTATATGAAGCTTACGACAACTATATACAGTTATATTTTATAATTATATTTCATATCATCAAATTGGTAAACTTTTACGTGGATTTGGAAACCATGCACTTTGTTCTTTTGATATTTGTGAATATTTAACTGTTTATTTAACAGAAAATCATCACTGTTGAAGGAGAGGATTAATAACAAAATAATATGTTTTCTTGTTTTCCTTGCTATGTGAATTGATACAGACGATGTGGTCCATTCAATTCTGTACTTCTTTTTCTCACATCCAAAATAAAATGCTGAACTCAATGTAACCCCCAGGAAGGGCAAGTGGTCCAAACAAACTCTTATAGGATATAGTAGATGGACATTCACACATTTAGCTCTCACAATGAAAATGTCAAACTTCAGCTATTGATTTTTCCAGGAATCAAAAAAAGATAATTATAGAACTGGCGTTAAAATGTCTTTAAGCCGTGATATAAAGTAAATCCAACTAAGTAAACTTACTGTCATTTTTCATTGTTTAGCAATTTATCAAACAATAGAAAGAACATAGTAACATTAGTTACACTGAGACACTTAATAAGTTTGTAATTATTCCCACCAAGAGGAGCAAAGCATGTTGGGCTAACAAGGTATTTCATCAGCACTCCATAGATGATGCAGAGACAGAATTGGTAGCTATTGAAAAAACGGAAGGTAAAATCAACAAAATAGATAAAGTATGGTGGAATAAAGTATTGTACATTTCAAAAGGCAGAATACAGTTATAGATAATCTTGCCTTTGTGTGCCCACATGGGAGTTCACATTCATCATAGCATTTTTGGAGTCTAAATGTGTGGAATTTATTTGATACCTATGTTCACAAATAGGCAAATGTGATGGTTGGCAAATGCTCATCCCAGGGAGTGGCACTATTCGAAGGTGTAGCCTTGTTGGAAGAAGTGTGTCTCTGTGGGGGTGGGCTTGGAGATCTTCCTCCTAACTGCCTAAGGATGACCAGTCTGTTCCTTGCTTCCTTTGGATGAAGATGTAGAACTCTGCTCTACCTGCACCATGCCTGCCTCGATGCTGCCATGCTTCTGCTTTGATGACAATGGACTGAATCTCTGGACCTGTAAGCCAGCCCCAATTAAATGTTGTCCTTATAACCTTGGTCATGGTGTCTGCTCACAGCAGTAAAACCCTAACAAAGACACAAAATATAAATGTCAAGAAATATTCATTTTATGATCAGTTGTAAAATGAAGTATTTAGAAACTACCCATCAGCCTTTTAGTAGTAGGGGAAACAATCATGTGTGTATGTTATAATTAAAATTATTGTGCTATTGTCAAAATGCATGGGGGGATTAAGATCCAGTTATATATGTTAGTAAAGAATTTAAAAGCGGGTGGGGTTATTGCTTTTGCAACAATTTGATATCTGTGTACTCACAGTCTGTATTAGGGAAACACTACAATGCCATAAGCAGCTACAGTGGAAGAATGGAAGCTAGGTTGAAGCACCTTTCTTTTCTCGATGTGAAAATAGATGGTGTTAGGTGTTTATTTGTGAATGCGTATATTGCACCTTCTAAATAAATAAAAATCAGAATATTACCATTTAAGTATAAATATTCATAATATGGTTACCTAAGAGGACATAAAAGGAAGGGTTTATCCTGTTTACAGAGTGTCAATTTCTATCACTTTAAAGATGTTATGAACGGTGTGTGGCAATTGAGGATTTTATGATGAATGGGTGGGGATGGCCTTTCTGTCTTTTATGGTGAAGATAAGTATTAGTGAAAACCTGTAACACAAGACTACTCATTAGTTTCTCTTCAGACATGTTCAATGGACCGCTTCGCTCAAAGCCTTGTTTAGTTAACAACTCCGATACGAAGAAAAATTAACCAAAGGAAGTGAGTCCAAAGAGGCACAATTCTGTGTCAGCTCACTGGGCTATTTAGTCTTCTCTGGCTCTGTGAGCCCCAGAGAGGAGGTTTCCTCCTTATCAGCTTACAAACAGCACTGAGCTGTGAGTGCAGCTGCGTGTTTCCATTGCTGCTGCCTGTGAGAATGCCAGAGTCTCAATCTCCCCTCCTCATCAAGCACTCAGTTTCTTTTTTCTGTTACTACATTATTCTTGTCTTCTCTCACTGAATTTCTTACCCAGAAACTTTGCATCAAAAATGAACAGAACTGAATTACTACAATTTTATTTATTTATTTATTTATTTATTTGGTCTTTTATTTATTTATTTACTTATTTACACTCCAGATTTTATTTCCCCCACCCCTGTCAACCCTCCAACCATTCCACATCCCACACCTCCTCTCTCCCCCCTTCTGTCTCATCTCCATGAGGATGTCTCCACCCCCAACCCCCACCCAAATAGACCTCTGAACTCCCTGGGGCCTCCAGTCTTTGGAGGGTTAGGTGCATCTTCTCTCTAACTAAACCCAGAGCTGGGGATCTAATCCAGTGGTAGAGCACTTGCCTAGCATGCTCAAGGTTTGGCCAGTGTTCCTCAGTTCAGCCCTACTTGGGTTTGGCTTACAACATTGTTTTTTAAACTGCACCTTATTTTACTTCCTATACAATTAATTTGCTTTGATTCAATAGAGAGAAAACAATCATTTGCTAAAGAGAAAAAAATAGTAATGCCGCATTAAAGTTCTAAGGGAGATTGGATACCATTTGAGAATATATTTGACTTTTAAAAAATATATAAATATTAAAATGTCTTTATTTGGTATATTACTATTTGAAACCTCTTTTGTGAATATAAAATAGAACAAACATATAGATGAAGATGAACTTATATCTTCATAATTTCTAACCTTCCTTAATTAAACTCTTCCTTTGGCCTTCCATCAAATTCTTTTTCTTTTTCTTTTTGTTGTAGCCTTGGCTGTCCTGGAACTCACTCTGTAGACCAGGCTGGCCTCAAACTCATTCCATCAAATTCTTGATCTCCTCTTCTTATATATTTATGTGAGTAATATGAATATATATGTGCATACCCTTATATATAACCTTTTGAGTCCAGTTAGCATTGCTCATTTACACATGTGTCCATGTGTCATATATACATTTTATATAAAAGCTGGAGAAAGTTACTTCACTTTCTATAAGCAATCACTAAGCACTTGTTGCTCTTCATCTGGGAGTGAAACCATGTGGACGTTCCCCTTTCTATGTTGGCAAATCAACTTATGCTATCAATGTGCTGGTCATGTTCAGGCAGCCATATTGTTGAGATTTCATGAATGCTTTTTCCCTACTAGTCCTGTGGGTTATCATCTACCAACAGTCACTCTTAGTAGGTTTACAAATTGGTGTGACTACTACGAAGAATTCTCAAAAAGCTAAGAGTAAACCTATCAAATGAGCTCTCTGCACCGATAATTGACATATGCCAAAAGGACTCAATATCCTAAATCCAGAGATACTTGTTCATCCATATTGATTGCTATTCTATCCGCATTTGATATGGAATAGGAACCATTTAATTGCTATTCAAACAAAAGTTGGAAAATGAAAACATAGAACAAGAATATTTTCCTACTATCAGCTATTACTGAAGTTGTAGATTCTTGGAAGCTCTTTTAAAATGGTAAAATAACAACAGAATAAACTTACAAAAAAGAAATAGGTCCAAGGATTCATGAAAAATTTTGCACATACAATTCTAGAAAGTAAATAATGCCTGCCTCACACTACCACACACAAAAAACAATGTCTTAGGGTGAAGCAATGAGAAGAAAAAAATGTATTCCAAGGAAATAAAAACAGATAGAGTTAATATTATGAAACCATCCTACCAAAAGCGATCTACAATGTCAATGAACTTCTCATTGAATTTCTAATGTAATTCTTCATAGTAATGGGAAAAGAAATCTTAAAATTCAAATGAAAGCCATATATATATTAAATATATATTTATATTTTATATATTATATATATTATATATATTATATAATATATTATATATAATATTTAATATTTTAATATAAAATATTAAATATATATTTAATATATATTTAAAAACCCTTAACAATAAGAACACTGCTATATGTATCGCCATTTCTGATTTCAAGTTATACTACAGAGTCATCATAAAACTAAACAATAGGGTAGTAGTAGAAAAATAGATATATTAATCAATGAATTAAATCAGAGTTCCTGATGGAAGTCCACACACTTATATCCACCAATTTTTCATCAATGAAGAAGAAGATAAAAAGAAAACACACAGGAAAAGTGACAGCATATGTAATAAATGGTGCTGTGAAACTCGATATCTACTGTAGAAGATTGAATCTTGACCCTTGTCTCTCAACTTATATAAAAGTCAATCCAAAATGGACCAAAAATTTTGATATTAGAGATGAAACTCTGAATCTTTTAGAAGAAAAAATAAAAGAGAGAGAGAGAGAGAGAGAGAGAGAGAGAGCCCAGTTCAGAAGATAAGCTTATATAAAGACTTTCTGAATAGCAATCTAGTTTTACATACACACACATACACACACACACACACACACACACACATACACACAAGCACACCAAAATAAAAATCTGAATGTAATTAAGATCCAAATCATAGGACTGATGCATGCTCCATAAAGTAAATTTGACAAAGAAGATATGTGTGGAAAGATTAAGGTCCAAGAGGTATAACGGCCACTACTATTCATTAATTTCTCATAGTATGAAACTGCCCTTTACATTTACTTCTCTATGTCTATAGATTAGTGTAATTCTTAGTCCCCATCCATCAGACAAGTGTCTCTATGCAGTAGGCATTGTTTAACAGAGTGACTCACTACAGGTCCAAATAAGAGGGATACTTTCTTTCCCTAGAGTGAAGAGGGTTGACTCACCCAGGTGCCTTTTTGGCCCCCAAGTGTGGGCTGTGAAGTGATTTTGGCAGTAGGCTCTGATGCTTTTCCAAAAATCAGCTCAGCCAAATTAGGTAGAAACTGATGCATGCAAAAGATGGGAAGCACTGCTGTAGCTCAAGAGTGATAGGCTTAGCAGTGAATAGTGATTAATGCAGGAACACAGCACTGGGCAAATGCAAAGAATAAGAGTCTGGAATTCTCAGCCATTTTTGGTAACTCCATATCACTTTTCCTCCCCACAAGGGGCAGAGGATATCCTAGAAGAAGTTGAAATATTTCAAGAGCCAGAGGTCAGAAAGAGATGGGGTAAAACTACTTCTGGACATAGCAGGCATATGAATCCTTTGCAGCTGTATTTATCATCAGCTGTGTTGCTATCCTGCACAAGATCAAGCCAGTCAACATTCCAGCATGGAAAAGGGAAGGGCTCATAAAGCCAACTCCTACATGAAGAGGAACTAGCAACTGAGGCTGTTAGAGGAGAAAGAGTCAGTTTTCTTAGAAGATATGGCAGGCTGAGCATACTTGATGCCTTCACATGCCATTGTAAACATGGTTACATGAGCAATGCACGTTGGAGTAAAGTGGGCTGTAATTTCAATTTAAACAAAAAGTAGGACATGAAGTTGAGAAGAAGGTTTTGGAAACTGGGAATGGATCACAAACGAGTAAGGGGGAAGTATGGGGTAAATATGATTAAAATGTATTGCTACAAGTATCAAAGCCTCAATTAATACAAAATGTTTTGAAAAATGTTCTAATGGGAAAAACATTACATTTGACACTCTTATTTGTGTAGATATGCCAACATTCTATTTCCTAACTTTTTAAAATGTGTACATATCAGTTCCTGATGGTTTAGAGATTATTTTTGGTCAACTATAAAAGGGAGCAATACAGCTAAGAGTTCACATGTTCTATCAAAGCAGCAAAGTTAACTCAGAAGGGATATCCAAGGGTAAATATTATTCTGCTCTGTAAATACAAGCCATTTGCTGACATTTAAAATTGTCTCATTTCTCCACCCCTTTTTATGCAAAGTAACATTTAACTTGTACTTACAATTTCCATAATTTTTACTTATTAAGTTTTGAAGTTAAAATGTGAGTTAAATTTAAGGAAATATTAAGTTAAACCTGAAGTGTTTTGTATGATCTCCCTATATAAAAGTTTCAGGGAAGATTATTTAGAATGCAGCTATGATTCACTTTTTCCAAAGCATCCACTCAGAAGAATGACAGTTTTATCTGAACAAAGAAACTTTGGATACCAGACAATGTTCTTTAACAGTCAAATATATATTTTCTGAAAAGTTTTAATTTCTCATATGTATTATGTTTATCATCAAAAGAGAAGGTGCCATAAGGCCCTTGAGTTATAAAACGAGACTTTTGTGAGTCATTTGTAGGCTAGAAGCCACAAAAAATATGTGGACCACATTCTGATCCATGATAATAAGCATTTAGGACCATGTTGATTAGCTACTAAAGGTTTGACCTTTATCTGGGTCAAAAAATATGCTTTTTTAATAATACTAAACTCCACAAATAAATCTCTATTTTTATCATTTGAACTTGTATGAAGCAATTCACTGTCATCAGGCAGTCTTATTTTTCTGGATTGCTTTTAATATATTCAAAAAACTGTTTTTTTGGAGAGGAAGAACCATAATGTGGTTTCATGATCTGTTCTCTGGCACAGTATATATCATTTTACCATCTAATAGGTAGGGTGAACTTGGGAAAGCAAGGCTTAAAATTTAGCCAAACTATGCTCTCATGCAAAAGTCCATTTTATTCAGAGCTCCAGACAATTTAGACTCTGAGTGTTAAGATGAGTCATCTAAGTGTAAAGTCAAAAGAACAAGCTTCATGAGATAAAATATGTTTTTCCATAAAGACACATAAACATATAACCATAGACTCATGTAATGGGTCTGTATGAACTATGCGAATCTTAAATGAACTCGCTCCTAACTGCCTCACCAGGGAGGGGAAAGAAAGCAAATTTTAAGAACAATCCATGATATGGAGGAACAGAGATTATATGACTCTTCTCTTGGTTACTTGGTGTTTTTTCACAAGGTCTCATAATTTTCCTTACACAGCTTGGTTCATGGACCACATTCTGACATAAGTCACAGAGAAAAATTCACCAATATCCAAGCATTTGACAATGGAATTGTAACTTTTAGTTCAATTTTTAATGCCATTGAGACACAAAGTCCAAATATTTTAAATATATTCAGGAAGAAAATTGTGTAAATCGTCTCTTGAATTTTATTTGAACTCTTTATTGCTTCTATTTTTGTTAAGAGTTACAGAAGAGGTTGTGGTAAAATGACATTGTACTCAGTTCTGGGAAATGTTCATAATTTTTATGTAATAAAATGAATGAGAGTTTTTTCAAAGAGGAAATCTACTAAAAATTGTTTGCTTGAAACTATTTTGCTCACAATGGAATTTGTTGGAAAATCAGCTTTTTGTCTACTTTACACTAAGACTTCCTACCTATGGATAAGACTGAGTTCATCAATCTTGGAAAAGCCATGGTACTTTAATAGAATAGTATACAGTCTTCTCTTCAGTATTTCTTCAGTATGAACTCTCCTACAACACTTAGAAAAGTATACATCTAGTTCAAAATATATGCTTCTTCCACTTTCACTTACATGACAGGTACCCAAAGCACTTTATTCAGTTTGTACAATTAATTCAGAATTGAATTTAAAACCCGTAATCAGAATATATTATATGAAAAAAAACCTCTTTTAAATAACAAAAAAATAAAACCTGCAAGAATCTAACCTACTTTACTTGCATGTATAATATACCAATTTGGAGACTCTCTGTATTATGCATTTTCAACAAATTTTACTTTTAATGTTATTCCATTTATAAGATTCAAATTAGATTTTTCTGTGTAATTATATTTAATGAATATTTTCTTGCCAATTTCCAGGAAAGTGTGATCCACAGTTGTATTTTTTGACATTACATTTAGATCCTGAATTATCAATATAGTATAGTAAATTCCTTCACATTTGCTACAAGTATAAATTAATAATCAAGAAACCAAAGTTGTTTTTATACTAGTTAGAAAATAGAAATTCCTCTCTCAGAAAATAAATGTGTCTTGACTAAATGATAGTAAACCTAACTTCATGCTCTAAAATCCTACACCACCTGGATAAAATAGAATTAACAATTTGTTACTTGTATCATATAATACTGTATATGCTGTTTTCCTATCTGTTAAGGGAAGTTTTTAAAGTGATTATTTAATAAATAGAATCCAATCAGACAGTAGCCAGAAAAGGTACAATTGTCTGTGGGCGAAAGATGTTATTGAGATTTGTGATCAGAATTCTAAAGAGTCAAGATAGAATCTCATGTTTGGTCACAAACCAGTTTACGAATATTTCGATAGAAAAATTATAGAACAAATTTTATCACAGAACAGAGACTAACAGCAAAGAAAGTTCTCAAGCCTTCTAGAATTTGATGTTCCAAATCAAGCAATGCAGACTCTTAATTGAAATTCCAGAAAGACCACATCTTAACACTGAGAGTTGCTTTATTGTAAGGATAGCAACACTGAGGTTATTGCAAAGCTTAAACAGAATCACTCTAAGATATCGAAACACAAAACCTACTAATACATGTTTTGTAGGAAAGAACAAACATAACATTCTTAAGGAATTATATGGACAGCCAAGACTTCAATATATGACTATTCATAATGGGAAAATGACATAAAAATAATAGACAGAAGAAACAATAGACAGAAATAATAGACAGTAAAACAATTGATAAGAAATAAAACAACAAATGTAATAGAGGATGATCACAACTTGGACAATACAGTAAAGCTGCATTATTGAACTTTGCATAATTGGTGCATGGTTGCAGAGGGTTCAAACTTTGTTCATCTGAGTGGAAACACATCACACTGTTGTGAGGAAAGATGGATGAGGAACTATTCACATCATGGCAGTTAGAAAAGTAAGGGAAAGACAAAGGAAGGAATTTTTATCCCAATATTTTCTTCAAGATTATTTCTCCACTTAATTTGCATGAACCCCCATCTATTAAAAATTTCACTGTCTCCCAATAGAATCATTGACTGGGGGCCAGCCTCAAGCCCATGCGCTTCAAAATCCTACCTGTAACAGAGAACAGTCTCAATATATTCATGCATGACACCTTAATGCTGAGGAAATATACAGAATATAAATCACTCATGAGTAAAAATAATACGTATATTTCAGAAATGTTGTTTAAGTATGAAAAAACATCAATTTATGGATGCATGGCAGAATACAGGACAGGAAAAATAATGCATAATTTCTAATACGATCAATGGAAAATACTCAAGCTAAATGACCAAAAAGGAATAAGACATGTGAGAAATGGGTAAAATATTTAATACATATGTCTAAAACAAAAATCCACAGAGATGGTCTTCAAAGCATGTAGATAAGTGCCATACAAGGATGCTCATTGCCATTTTACTCAAACAATGAATGCTCAAAAGTCAGAGATGGTCAAATGAGCTAGCATCTAATGTACCAACACATTATGAAAGATTGTATATAAAAATCTACATAGAAACTCACTCCTCTCTCCATCCTGTCTAATATTCATTGTCAAGTGTGTTGGTGATAATAATTCTATAATGAGGCAGTATCTCATAGTTTTAATTTAATTAATTACTTTAAATAATCCCAGAGGAATAAGACCACTAATTAATTTTTAAAATAGCTTTTGTCATTCCTTCTGTTTTTTGGTAAATTAATGAGTGAGAGGTTTTTTTTTTTTTTTCTGTGTAAAACGAAGCAAATGATTAATACACTAAATGATGTGTTTGAATCTCAAAAGTAGCTTCAGTAGAAAGCTAAACTCAGAAGACTTAACAGGGCACAGGAAAAGGCTCAGTGGGTGAAAGCTCTTGTCACAAAACTTTATCTTACAGTCTCCACATGTGAGTATGGTACATGTGTAGCTGTATACAGACATGTGAATTATCTCACCTCTCTCTTTCTATTTTTATTTCTCCTAAGTTAACAGAAAAATAATCTCCATTTTAAAAAGAAGAGTGATCACCACCCCTGATACAAAGCTTCACAATGAGGAAAAATATGAAATTTTTTCTGTATAATATTCTTTAAACTTTCTCAATATTTTACATTATAAGGTCATCCATTTTCCTCACAAATTTTAACAGAAATTTGCATTAAAGCTGATTTTATGTAGGTAGCAAGTTTTATCATCCATTCACCCACTGATGGACAATAGAGTTGATTCCATTTCTTTATTATAGTGTACAAAGCAGCAATAAAAATAGGAGGAGAAACATCCATGGTGAAACATGGTATTATATGTGCCCTGGAATTAAATATCTGGGTCATATGCCAGCTCTGTTTTGAATTGCTTGAGAAATCTCCAAACTGATTTCAACAATGGCTGTACTAACTTTTACTCCACCAACAGTAAATAATTTTCTTTTGTCTCCACGTTGTGCCTAATATTCATTGTTAAAATTGTTGATGTTAGCCATTCTCACAATGAAGATGTGGCATCTCAAAGTAGTTTTAATTTGTTTAAGTAATTTAATGAATCCCAAGGAACTATGTGCATTGACTGATCTTAAAAACAGCTTTTGGCCATTTGTTTTTTGTTTTTTGTTTTGTTTTGTTTTGATTTTTTTAATATCCTTTATTCAGTCCATTTGGCTATTTGTTGATTGGCAGTTATTTCCTTGGTATTCAATTCTGCAATTGTTTTTGTAATTAGCCCTTTGTCTGAAATGTAGCTGGAATTTCTTTCATCCTGTATCTTATCCATCAACTTGACACACACAAACACACTTGTTTTCATTATTGGGCTTTTTTTTTAGACAGGGTTTCTCTGTATAGCCCTGGCTGTCCTGAAACTCACTCTGTAGACTAGGCTGGCCTCGAACTCAGAAATCTGCCTGCCTCTGCCTCCCAAGTGCTGGGATTAAAGGCATGCACCACCACTGGCCGGCTGTTAAGGGTATTCTTTTTTTTTAAACTTTCACTGTTTTAGGTTGCAAATTCAGATCTTTGATGCATTTTAATAGATATGTGTATAAGGTGAAATAGATAAATCTTATTTCATTCTTCTGAAGATAGAAGTCCAGTTTCGAGAACATTATTTATTTAATATTCTATCTTTATCTTTTGTTTTTTTCCCCCCAGAATAGGTTCTGCCTCCTTTGTTAAAATCTGAGTAGACATAGGTATGCAGTTTGGTTTCCAAGTCTTCTGTTCCGACTGGTCTGTCTACTTTTCTGCCAATGAGACTCTGCATTTGTAACTAGTACTCTCTAGTATAATCACTTTAACATTGTTTTTAGTGAAGCATTGTACCTTTCAGGCTTATAACTTCCTGACAATACACGATACATTTCACAACTAATATGACCTTTCCCACCAATACCCTTCTTTAAGGATTCCCCTCCTACTTTCAAAATATATTAAATAGCAAAGAGTATTGGAAACAGAATAAATGCAATTGTCCCGGTGTATATTCCCTTTACATAGTTAAAGCATTTTACTTGAAGATGGCATTCCACATTGAAATCTTCAAATGGCTGAAGGCCAATGTAAGTGTTTAAATATGGCGGACTTTCTTTATTTTTGTTTCCCTTTGTTTAAATATTTACTTTTAAAAAAGAATTTTACATTTTCAAATATGAAGATAATCTGAAACTTTAAGAAATATTTTTTGGCCAGAAATATTAAATATGCATTTTAGAAATATTACCAAATCAATAATCAGTATACAAAAGTGCCAAATCTTTTAATTTGTGTTATAGAACCATGTAAATTCAAACACATAGCAAGGAAGGCTCCTGTTTAGTGCACAAACATTGACTGATATTGTTTGTTTTTAAAATTAACACCCACCCCCATGCATCTTAATGTAAACCTTTAATTTTGTCATGATAAATACAATAAATCAAAAGTCTCCCTGTTAGATGGCAAAGATCCAGGGCGTCATTCCATGCAGCCGAGATTCTGAATGTAGTCAAACTATTTCTGTAAGTTTTTATTTTTGTTGTCATTGTGTTGTGTTCTGTTTTATTTTTACACTAACAGTGTCTATCCATGCACACAGAAGTAAATCATGAGCTTAAAAAGAACAGCAAGGGGGAAAGTAGCCTAGGAAAAAAGAACTACTACAAATCAAGCAGATCACCATGGTAACCCTGGACTGGACTGCCCTTCTTCCTTTCTGATATTCTTCCTACCTTCAGGAGTTGGGCAGCGGTTTACATGCCCTGCACTCACACCTCCGACATTAGAGACCTTTCCAAGCTCCAGTTCTAAACAAAACACAAGCAAAGAAAACCGCTCGAATTTTAATGTGGTACCCTTAATTTACTTAATAGAACCAGATTCATTTTCAGAATGTAAAATTTGAAAGTATTTTATTTAAGGAATCATTGTTTGTACCTCACAGGAAATCTGCAATTTTAATCCTTATAATAATCTTTAAAATGTGTAAAATTTTATATTCATGACATATATCTATTTATTTTCTTATGAAAAGATTTATTGTGGTAGAAAGATTGTTATTTACCAATCACTCCCTATGACAGATTTTTTAACTTCAAAAGAATAACTTTTTCTTTTTTTTTTTAAAATATTTATTCTTTTCTCATCTATCACATCCAATAGCAGTTTTACTCACTCCACTTCTTCTAGTTCGTCGTCCTCCTCTCTCTTCCTCCTTTCTCAGATCCTCTCTTACTTTTCCCTTCAAAAAAGAGCAGGGATCCTAGGGATATCAACAGAGCAGAGCCTAACAAACTACCATAAGACTAGGCAAATATCTTCATATTAAGGCTGTAGGAACTATCTTATTAGGAGAAAACGGATCACAGGAGCAGGCAAAAGAGTCCAAGACAGCCCCACTCACACTATTAGGAGTTCCATAGAAGCACCAAGCTACACAACCATAACGTATGTGAAGGGTTAGTGACCTTAAATCTTCAGGTGGGAGCATATCTTGTCAGAGAAGTTGATTTTACTAGTGATATCCTTGGGCTTTTACGTCTTGGGATCCAGGAAGCTTGACATAAAGAGATCAACATTCTAACCTCTGGTTTTGCCTACCAATTTGAGAATGCAGGGGAACTCACCTTGAGATGAAATTTTCCATCTAAACCCTTTCCCCAGTCTTCCGTGCCCTGTGTACACAGACTCCACACATGAGGAAAGTCTAATGTCTTTCAGTTGCTCCAATTAAAGAACAGTTCGGCTTGTATAAAGGCTCAGCTCCATTCCGTCCATCTATCTCCACCTAACACTCGGTGGTAAAACAGAGACCAGCCATTTGAGTGCTGTACTCCAGTGTTTTCCCTCTGAGGGGCATTTCCTTTCAGACCGTATCTGTCTCCTACTCTTTTCTTATATCCATCTCATCTAATACGGGCACGGGTTGGACTCACTAAGGGTAAATGGCTGTCAATCGTGAACTTAACGGTTCTGGATTTTTGCAACTTTAGTCTATATTAGAGGTGCAAGCCCCACGCTTAGAATTTACTTGTGTGAAACATAAAAGCTCGGCTTGTAGCTTTTTCCTCATCTGCATTCTTATTCTACCATCAAAACTCCCTGACAGAGGCCTTTGCCATTCAACCACAGTGCATTCAACACCTACACCTAGGTAATGTATGGGTTCAGTCTGCAGGTGCACTAGACTGACGCCTTTGTCTACAAAATGGGCTTTCAGCATTTTGCCGTTGGCTTTGCCTGCCGATCACTGGACTTAAGGATGCTAAGTCTGGTCTCTGCTCACTAGTTTTCATCCCTTTGCTAATACAGGTACTGACTTATTACCAGGCCTCACCTATACATTGCCTAAACTGGTTGCCAAGGTTTCCATTTCTAGATGATTTGGTTTGTCATAAAACAACCCTCAAAGCTTTGGCATGCCTCTTGACTGAGGTCTGAATCCATTACAGATAAACTAATACTTTTTTTTTTTTTTTTTACTTTGGTGCTGGCCACATTTGTGGCAGAGGAGGGTCTTGTTAGGCATCAGGGGGAGGAGAGGCCCTTGGGCCTGAAGGTGTTAGATCCCCCAGTATAGGAGAATGCTTATGAGGGAAGATGAGAGTGGGTAGGTGGGTGGGTGGGGGAATACCCCCATAGAGGCAGGGGAGGAGGGAGGGAATAGGGAGGTTCCAAAAGGGAGATCTGGAAAGGGGAAAACATTTGAAATGTAAATAAAGTAAATTAAAAAATAAAAAAACCTCACTGACTCAAACAACTTCATATGATGGAAAGGCAGATCATCTGAAGTTCCAGACCTCATGTCCTGTTTCTATCTTTTCTATCTTCCCCCATCCTTTATTCTTTCTTTTATGTCCATACTTCAGGATTTAGCAGCTCAGACTTCTAATCCTAATTTCCTAAAACAAACTCTTTCTCTCCTTTCCTCTCCCTCCCTCCCACTGTTCTCTCTCTCTCTCTCTCTCTCTCTCTCTCTCTCTCTCTCTCTCTCTCGATATAGATAGATATATCCCTCTATCCCTCTCTCTCTTTCCTAATTGGACAGATGAGCCCCTGACTATTAGCATTAAAATAGGACACATGAAAGTATGCTAGCACATTTTTCTTTGCTGTTTAAACTGAAAATCTGGATCTGGACAAGACTTGGCCACCCCATTCCTGACTTCAAAGGATGTTTGACTTAAACTTAGGTCTTAAGTCAGGTGGGCTCCCCAATCTGTGACTGAAAAGAGGAAAGGAAACAGCCTAACCATTCCCAATCCTGGTACTGAGCTGGTAGCATTGTGTAGGAATCTGTACTCTCAGAGCATGTTTTCCTTTGTCTCCTTCTCCTGTCTTCAACTTTGAGAGTAACATGCAGCTATTGTAGCCTCTTCATCAGCTCCATATGGACTCAGTTTATCTGAGACCATGAAATCCTTCACCCTGTTTCTTTATTTTGCTATTTTGGACTGCCTACTCCATAGGTCCACCACTTTCTATCCACATAATAACCTAACTAAAGCATCTTTTTAAAGAAAAAGGGAAACTTCCCATATTTGATCTGCAAAAATAACATGTTTCCACACCAGGACTCCTCTCCTGGTTGGGACTGGATCCATTTTACCAGGGGGCTGAATTCCCCTGAGCAAAAGCACCCATGTGGTTTGTTGTTATTTTGGCTAGGAGACTTCAAATGGAAGCAACTAGGTAAACTTGCTACTATCCTGGCTAATGACATCATCAAACAGGCGATTGCCATGTGAGTTCATCGCCATCTTTATTTCTTTCACCACAAAGCACCAGCCAAAAAGGGATCACCCATAAAATCCCATGGTCTCATTGACTCTCTTTTATTTTAGACTATATTGCCCTCACTTTAGATTAAAAATGATAGGCTTATTCTTATAAATGTATTTTTATATAGAAATTAGTTTATGCATAAATATGTATATTTTGAAGATTTAAAGGCCATTTTGACACCAATGGCCTCCTTAAAAACAAATAAAGAAATAGGCTTTTCAAAACCCAATACAGGGCTTCAGTCTTACCTTCTAAGTTCAACAGCTTGCATCTTTACACCTTTATCACCTCTGGCCTAAGATGGTCACAGTAGGACTTGTTAATTGATAATATCCCTTCTCAAAAAGAGGAAATGAACAGACAATCCAAGCTTTTTTACGTAGACAAAAGGCTAAAACAAGGAAGAGCTATGATTAAACATATCCTCATACACAGCGAGTAAAGACTTCAGAGTGACTGCTTCTGGATGCACACGCTCCTATCAGAATTTCCTTACCAATTAATTATAAGGAAGCCAAATAAAATCATTAGTTCAATAGGGTGATCTTTGAAATTGAACTGTGGTTTATCTTCTGGATTTTATAAAGTGGAATAGATCTTGCTTACCCTCACATGCACATTCCCCTGAAGAAAAAAAAAATGTCTCACAGCTGTAGTAAATTTATTTTTTAATGCTAGTGTGCCTCACATTATTAAAAGTGTCAAAAGGAATAAAAGATAAAAATTATTTTACTAAAGAGAGTTTATGTATGAAGATTTAAATGAATATTTCCAGCAAATAAAAAAAAGCCAGAAAGCATTTACAAGTATAAAGGTCAAAATAAGCTTATTATGATACTAGTGTTTGAATTTTAGATATAATATATATGGTATTATAATTTCTAACATCAAAGATTAAAATGTTAAAAATTAAAAGCTGATTAAAATGTTTGTTGAGTCAAAGCTCATTGAGTAATGTCTATGTATCAAAATATTTTACAGTAAGTAAAAGTTCCAGACAGGTGGAACTGGTCTTCTGTTGGCTTATTAATCATACCTACAGCTCTTCTAATATTGTCAGAGGAACTAAACAGCAGACTAGTTTTCCTTTTGTTCTCCAAGGTCAATATAGTCCCAGGAAACTATGGGTCATCTCTCAAAATCTTCTTAAACTATGGATACTTACTTGTTCTCTTGTTCAGTGAAGTCATGGGGAGCCCACTTACTGAAGTCTTACTGGCATCCAGTCTACACAGGGAGAATCATCACACAGTAATGATTTCCTCAGTGCTTCTGAGGAAAGCCACAGTCAAACTAAGAAAGACCTCTGACTTATCCTCACATACATGGAAAACTGATAAAAGAAGGCTTCAGCAGTTCAGAGACTCTCTGTCAATCCATCTCATCCCTGAGTACTAGATCTTCTTTTGGCTTTGGCAGTATAAAAATTAAAATTAATTTAGTTTACCTACATGGGATGCGAGATATTCCTGGTCATTCACAGAGATTATAGGCCATGTTTTCTATCATGGAAGTTTTCACTTTGTGTCATGTGGCCAGGATCACTCCAGCCATCTCCCGTGACTCATTTCCAACCTATCTCTGTATGTACACTTTCTTAAATATTAGAATGTTTAACCTATCTATTATAGGTCCTTAATTGCAAATTTGAATCTGCTGGGGATAGGGATTAAAAACCCACCATCTCCATGACTCTTAGATATTTCCATTAAAATTATATGGGAATGTGGGCTCAGATTGAGGAACTGAGGATTTTTAGGAGCTTAAGCTAATGTGCATTCCTATACTAATGCATCTAACTTACATCCATCCTGTTTATCCCCGGTGGGGGTTGGGGGGCACCTGCTATCTTAGATAGGCTGGGGTTTTTTCCTACTGTAACTTATCACTGTGATGGTATAATATTTGGCAGTGAATGCATATTTATAAGAATCTAAAGCCTAAGAAAAAAGACAAGAGCTAGTGAATAGCAATAGATTGCTGTCCAGGATACAGTGTTATTAGACAAATATGATGGGAATACGTAATGCACAACTCTTCTAAAGAGGAGTGGATGGACAGGAATGTGTCATGTATTGTATAGACCAATGAGGAGGAGGAAACTACGGTGTTGGGTACTTACTCTAGTACAGCTTGGGTGATAAAATGGTAAAAGTGGAAGTCCTATGAACGGTGTTGTTAACTGTCCCTACCAAGCTCGGGTTTGATGTTGGTATCACACCACACATGCATAGCTCTGGAACGCTTTTCTTGGCCGTCTTTTTCAGGTATGGCAGTTTGAATAACAATGTCCCTCACAGGTTCTTGCCTTTGATCACTTAGTTCCAAGGTTTAGATACTGGAGAGGTTTAGGTGGCATGCATGGTCTTGCTGAAGGAGTTATGTAGCTGTGGGTATGCCTTAGGGTTTGAAAGACTTTCCCTACTTCAGTTTACTCTCTGCTTCCTTTCCTACATTTGCTACTATGTGTGTCTGCTGACATGCTTCCCCTACATAATAAAATCTCATCTGTCCTTTGGAAATATAACCCCACCAAAAATATCTTCCACATGTTGCTTTTGGACATGAGGAAATATAACCCCACCAAAAATATCTTCCACATGTTGCTTTTGGACATGACTCTTTATCGGAGAAACAGAAAAGTGACTAAGACAGAAGAAAACCAAAATCACAACAAAAATGAAATTGTCCAAGAGCATGGGGCTAAGAGATGACAGCTGTTCCTATTAGGAAATACAATGACCACAAAATATTTTTTTAAAAACCATGTATTTAAAATGCTAGTAACATTATATTGACTTTATCATAAAGATAATGGGTAGGGAGTGTGGAAACATTTTATGGGTGGATATGTCTGACTGCTTAACACCCACACAGTCCTGAGTTTGTGAAGCTGCTACAGTTACTATTTCTGAAGGGAAGACACTTTATAACTTTGTTGGAGTGTTTTAGAAATAAATGCCACACTCTTTTAATAATTTATAAAGTCTAAACGATATTATGTTCATGGTTGCTCAGTTCCTAAATAAATAAAGAGAAATATTTTCATTTTTATCCCTGTTAACAGGAACCAAGAGTGATCACTAATTTTTATGTCAAAAGGAAGAAGGGCTAAAGCCAAAGAGAGAATATTTAGAATGCTTATATACTGGCAAGGGAATATAACTGTCCCCAATCCTTCAAATACTATATGGAATAATTACTATCAGCATCGTTCACTGCTTAATGAGTCACAAATAACAGGCTCCAGAAGTATAATTGAAAATATTAAAGTATAAATTTAATATGCTGCTGTTGTGAAAATAATAAATTTTTGACAGCTATTAATAGAATATTCAGGAATGCTCTAAATTTTACTGTTATTTAGAAAGGCTTTAGAACATTTAATAACTATTTCAGACTACAATTGACATATGAATCCTAATTTTCATCTATCAACCCATGTAATGATAAGGATATATACATATATATATATATATATATATATATATATATGAAATTATATATATGGATATATATAATTTTAGAAATAACTAAATTCAAATGGATCACATCAGCTTATTAGCTCAGGTATAGGAGTGTTGATGTGTTTACTAATTCATATAAGAGTAAAGTAATAGTGAACTCATTTTCTTGCAGATTATATTAATATTTTCATCAAAAGTAAGATTTAGAAATTGGTCTATATCTCAGTTGGTAGATCCATTTCCTAGCATGAATAAATCACTGGATTCAATCCCCAGCACTGATTAAATAAGACCTGTGCTACAAAATTCATAATCTAACACTGGGGATGTAGAAACAGAATGAACATTTAAAGTTCAAATCACCCTCCACCTCATCATATGTTCCTGCCCAGCTTGAAATACACAAGGCTCTATTTCAAAATTAAAAATTAAATGAAATAACTCACAGAGGGTATGTAAATAGCATTATTTAGTTAACCATAAGTATTTTGTAACAAGGTAATATTTTTAACAAAGTCAAACCATATTTCTAATGCTACAGATACAGTACATTTACTCAGCAATAAGTAACTACAGAGAATGCACAATAAAACAATATATAGTACTTTTAGTAGAGTTGAGAATATAGTAATGATCAAGATGCCAAAGGTACTTTAGGTAGAGATTACAGTTCCATAGAGGAAATAGTCATAAATAAGTAATCTAATGTCATAATAAAAGAGGTTATATTTTATAATTAACATACATTATAAAATAAAAGAAAACTTACTCATCTTTGTAGATATCGCTACAAAGAACAAAAGCATATCTGTTAGAAATTGAAATATTATTTACAATAGTATCAAAATGTGAGACGTTTAAAAATCAATACAGTAATTTATAAAATGTGTATTCCTAGAAATTAATAAAGGCCAACCATTTAATAAAATGTATAAGCTTTAAATGCATGAAGATACACATGTTCATGTGTCACAAGCTATTCCTAAAGTGTCAGTCCCTCGAGCATGATGAATAGAGTCAATAAAATCACAAACACTATAAAAGTGTTTCTATAGAGATTTATGAGCTGATTCAAAAAGTTTTGTGGAATAGCAAATAGTTCACTTTAGTCAAAACAATACTAGAGAAGAAGTACTAAATTATAACATACAATTTGTGCTTTCAAGATCCACCTTTAATTGTTTCACAGCCTTTGGGTAAGATTAAGTGAAGAGTCACTTGATTCTAAGCTACATTAATCAAGTGAATCCAGACATCTGGAGCAATAGATAAAATAGAGAATGTGAAAGTATTTATTTTTTACTATGGTACTAAAATATTTTTCAAAATAAATTAAAATATTTGTATTTATATTTGGGGATAACATTTCTGAACTTTTATACATTTTTTTCAGGAGCACTGATAACAAGTTACATATAATATGTTGGGAGTTTCTTTTATACTTATTTATAATTTTAATTACAATACTCACCAATCCCTCTGATGCTAACTAATGATATCATCACTGGAGAGACTAGATACAGAAACCAAGAGAATAGGCCTGTTAGGTAATCCAAGGACTAGTGTTACAAACAAAGAAAACTTCATCAAAATGGCAGATCAGAGTAGAAAGTTTTAAGAGATAGTTTCAGAAAACAGATGCTGAGTGATTTTAGAAAATGAAGATTAACAAAAGCTACTGACAATACTTAGTTTGTAATGTCTGAGTAAATGTGGCTGCTGTTTGCTGATGTAAGAAAAGAGGAGATACAACTAAAAGCATGACCTTGAATGCTCATGGATTTATAGAAGAGATAATTCCACTCCATTATAAATGAAGGCCCTACATCATGCATTTTTGTTTCAATTTTCTGATAACTTCAGTAATTCTGTTTTCTGATAACTCCAGTAATTCATTGATTTGGATTCTTCTTCTACTTCTCTTCCACTTACAAATCTTATCCGCCAAATGATTTACTGTATGATTTAGCATTGTCTTGTTGGTAGCAAGAAAGAATACATTGTAAGAAAATGAGCATGTGAAGGTTTCGCAAGTTTCAAGGTTAAATCTGGAAGCATGAGAAAAATGTTAAAGCTTCTTACTAACATTTTGAAACCACTTCAAATGTATATTTTAAAGCTAAAGAGTTAGAAAAAATTAATATGCATTTGTGACATTACATGCTACAACATTCTCAACCTAAAGCTGATGAAAACAGTACAAATTGATTTACAAAAGCAAAGCAAAACACTGCAAAAATCTTGCCAAATACAGAGGAAGAATTATGTCTCTCCTTCAAAATATTTCTGACACACCATTTATGATCATCATTCTTTAGCTATTTGTTTTCATTTTAAGTGCATTCAATTTTGTATAAGTTATTTTCACCTATACTATTGCTATCATCTATAGTACAATGTGCTTTTGAACATGACCAAGAAAATCCTTGTTTTATGTCTTGTGAGCCATGTCTCTTATATTACATTAAAATCTATGATGCAGCATACAAGTATCCATGGGAAGACCTAAAGCATGTGGTTCTTCCAACTATTTACAAATTCAAATTGTTAGATGATCTTTGTGGGTTTTAGTGCCAAGACCTCTCTTTTATCCAAATTGCTGCTTATCCTAGTTTGTTGCATGGACATTGAAATTCATGGAATTTAGGGAAACTAAAAAATTAGATGAAAATATTGCCCCTTGCTCAGTTGTTTATCATGTAGATTCTCATTGTCATGTAGATGAAGCATAAAGAATGCTTATCAATCAGAAAGAGCATAAAATTAAGTCTTAAACATTCTTCCATGAGTGATTCCTTTAGCAGAAATCACAGGGAGAGCCAGAGGGAGAGGAAGGGAAGTGTGTGTGTGTGTGTGTGTGTGTGTGTGTGTGTGTGTGTGTGTTAATATATGAGAAATCACGCAGCCCTCATTTGAAAATTCAGTATGATTACCAATATCAATAAATCATCCTAGGCTACAAATGTAGAGAACCATTGCGCTGGAAGTATCAAAGTAGACAGGATTCTGCCTCTTTTCTTTTTTGTTTTGTTATTTGTTTGTTTTCTTTGTTTTTTAATAGGGCTGTTTCCTTTTATTTTATTTATTTACTGTTCAAATGTTATCCCTCTTCTCAGTTAAACCCTTTTCCCTTCCACCCTGCTTCTATGAGGGTACTCCCAACCCACATACACCCTCCCTCCTCACCACCCTAGCATTCTCCTACTGGGGCATCAAGCCTCCACAGGGCCAAGACGCTCACCTCTCATTGATGACAGATAAGGTGATCCTCTATTACATATGCAGCTAGAGCCATGGGTTCTTCCATGTGTACTCTTTGGTTGGTAGTTTAGTCCTTGGGAGCTTTCAGGGGTCTGGTTGGTTGATATTGGTGTTCTTCCAGTGGGGTTGATAACCCCATCAGCTCCTTGAGTCTTTCCCCTAACTCCTCCATTGGGATTTCCATGCTTAGTCCTATGGTTGGCTGTGAGCATCTGCATCTCTATTGGTCAGGCTCAGGCACAGCCTCTCAGGGGACAGCTATTCAGGCTCCTGTCAGCAAGCACTCCTTGGCATCAACAATAGCATTTAGGATTGATGTCTATAGATGAGATATATCCCTAAGTTGGACAGTGTATGGATGGCCTTTCTTTCAGTCTCTGCTCTACTCTTTGTCCCTGCATTTCCTTTTGACTGGAGCAATTCTGAATTAATATTTTTGAGGTGGGTGGGTGGCCCCATCGCTCAGTCTGGGGCAGTGCCTATCCACTAGATATGGTCTCTACAGGTTCTTTCTCCCCTTTGTTGGGTATTTCGGCTCATGTCTTCACTGGTGGGCCCTTAAAACCTCTTGGAATTCTGCCTATTTTCATCTCAACCTTGAGCAGGTGTCATCCACAGCTTATAATCTCTTTTGAAATAACAATATATGGTCCTTAACAATAGTATTCCTCAGTTTATCTGTGAAATAGAAGATAGTAAAAATTCCAACTTTAAGGAGTACATACTAGTAGAAATATGCTGAAAACCATACGAAGAATTTGAACCAGCTTTGTTTAGTTAATTAGTCTTAAGATCTATAATAATTTTTATATCTTTCTGACATCCAGGTTAGAAATGAATGAAAATCTCATTGACATTTAATCAAATCTTGAAAAGGCACATGTACTAAAAACATATAGACTATTGTATCAAAGTATGCTAATATATTTATAACAAGAAAAAGACCTGAATCTATATGATCATGATTACTTAAAATATTATATGAAACATTTTTGCTGCATAAAGACTGATATTACCTGATGCTGTCATCTTTTTAGTGTATCATTTAATAACTATCAAACCCTTTATGTAGGCTATGTAATTCCTTACACTAAAGAAAAAACTTCAAATTTTTAGGAATAAGGACATTTGAGGGAACAGGGAAAAAAAGACTCGTTTAAGATGTAACTAGGTCAATTGTTGATATAAAGCTCAAATATGATGTTTTTAATATTCAATAAAAATTCAGATTTCCAAGGGAATATGTGAATTTTACATACATGTCTAATAGTTGATATTGTCCAGGAAATAATACTCCCACCATTCCTTCTACTATAAGACTCATATTTACAAATAAAATTCATCTCTCTCTCTCTCTCTCTCTCTCTCTCTCTCTCTCTCTCTATATATATATATATATATATATACACACACATATACACACACATACACAATTTTTAGTATAGATATAAAATATAGTGTGATTTGGGTACATAATGTATTACAATTCATTCTTCAGTTTGTACCATAAAGTGGACCTTAGTGGGAAAACTCAACATTATTTTGTGCCTTCGCTTGAATTCAGTAGTGCAATCCTAGACCCATTATTTACCACTCTTTCATCTTCACTAGGTTTGACTCTGCCATGTGTTCTCATCCTGATGTGCAATAGGGTGAAAAGAAACAGGGGCAACAACCCACAAGTGTGTTCATCTTAACAATAAAAATGCAGGCTGCAACAAGTTATATACAAATGAAAAGACAGTCAAATAAACATTACACAAAATCACACATATGTAGGCAGCTATTTAAGGAGGCTTTCCACATGTCCAAGAGCTTGATGACACAAGGCGAGGAGATGCATTGATAGGGACATTGATTTTAATGTGATGACACATACAAATAGTTTAAGGGCTTTACTTTAGAAGAATTTTTTAAAAGATTTTGTTTTTACACTGTAACTGAAAGGTACGTGATTCTGTGCATGTGCGAGTGGTTCAAGACTAGTCCATGAAGGTCCTAAAGTCAAAGAAGTAAGCTACAAAAGAGCATAATAAGAAAAACACAGTGACCTAACTGATATTCCTAAAGTAAAAAGGCCAAGACTATGAGATTACTAGAGTCTAGAGCTGAAAGACCAGCCAGGGAAACGGTAAACACTTGTTTAAAAAGAAAAAGCATAGTAACTGATGTCATTCTGTAATTGTGTTTCATTTATAAGGACAGACTAAGTAACACACTAAGTCTGTTTATTTATAACTGTGGAGAGATACTAAACAAAATTTCTAAATATATATGTAGTATATTTTATAGTATGATATGCTCTCTTTATAATAAGAATGAAAAATAAAGGTATGTTAAGTCTGTTTACAAATAACTAGAAAAAAAACACACGTTAATTTTGTACAGACTCATTTCTTGGAGAAATCAATATTTTTTCATGACCTCCTATCCTCTCCCATAAATAAACATTATACTTTTTGTTGGCTGTGGTTTCCATGGCTCTGTTTTCCCAAACTAGGACCTTTATGTTATAGATAGCCCTGGGGCTTTTTGTATTCTAATTCTGCCCTCATAAGAGGGGCTTCAGAGAAGGAGTGAGTTAGACCTGTGACTTCTTGTGAATCAATCCCCTAATGAATAAAAGAGGCAATCACTGGGCACATAAGGTGGGACATCAGAGAGAAAGGTACAGGGGCAAAGTGTGGGTTTGCCTGCTGTGCACCACAGAGGCCATGGGGTTATAGAAGCATGGGGCTGGCATGGTAGCGACCTGCCAATGGGAACCTAGTGAGCTGGGTGGAGAGATCATGGAGCTCTGAGTCAGAGCTCCACAAGATGAAAGCAGGTTGGCCATTGCCACCAGTGCATGGCTGGCTAGCCCGCTGGGGATGAGAGAACCAGGGGGTAGTGCGGGAACATGTGACACATTCCTTTGTTTTTAATATTTCCTGCAACACCTTTACATTTCTCTTTACAGAGTCTCATTTGCCTCTTCCCGTTTAAAGCCTTCAGAGAAATTACCCAATAAATAATAAACGATAAAGTGTAAAATGTGAAGAAATAAATAACACTGTCATGATTAAACATGGACTTAAAACGAGAACTTGAATCAAAACAAACAATTGTCTTTATTATATCTCAGCTGAAATCTGAATATATATCTAAAGTGCTAGCAGTTTTTAAAACAAAAGAAACAAACAAAAAAACATCCAGTAACATTTGATATTAATGTTTGAAAGCCTCACATATCACAGTCGTGGTTATGTAGTATCTCTACAGAAATAGAAAACAAAGATTTATGCATATGCTAATCAAATACACCGAAGTACTCTATTAAGACAACTAGTCAGAACATATAAGAAAATACTAGCAGAGATATTTGGTTAAAATGCTAATCTGACATGATTTATACCACTAGAAATTGTATGATTGTGGTAGGCTTATAAATAGAGATGAATTTAGCAGGTCTGTCTATTTACTTAGTAGAAAAGTTTGTTGCTCTTATAAAAAACAAATGTTAACTTAAATAAATTTTGTTTCATAATACAAGAATTAGGGCTCCTCCATCTCAATAAACAAGGACAAAAACAAACAACAAGCAAACAAACAAATGCAATACCAAACCAAACAAAAGCCTAGAAAATATTTTGGAATAGATATCAGGCATGAGAATACATTTATGTAATGTCAGAAGGAGTATTTAAAGGTACATTTAAATGCATGGGTTCCATATGCATTGTGATGAATATGCAATATAGAACAAGATATTGAAAATTTGAATAACATGTTAATGGTAATTGTGACTATTTGGATTATGGGTAAATAATGATTTGCTATAACTATTTGTAAATACTCTAAGGGAAATACAAATTGTAGAATATCTATAAGCTGGAAATCTAATGTAGTCACTTTTAAAATTAATTATGCTTAATAAGAAACAAAATGAAATAAACGATGTTAGTTTCTTGGTAAAGTGTCTAGGGAGTCATACTAGAAAGATAAGGATGGAAGTTGAGTTAAATTTCCAAAGATGCAGGGAATTTGATTTTCCATTTTTTTAAATGACTTAAAAAATAAAAATCTTTAAGATTTAATTGAATTTTTCTGTTATCTTGAATATGTAAATGTATGTGAACATGCCAATAACAATCTGAAGTTACTGTTACAAAGAAAATTTGCTGAGTTTGAATAAGAGGGAGTCAGAAAATGCAAAACTCATTATGTAGATCATTATTCAGGAAGTCCAGTTAGGTCCAGTTGGTTCTTCTCACTCAGGAACAGTATATTACTCTGTAGAAAGCATTGAAAGTGTATCAGCTGAAATGAAATTCTTGGATGGCTGATAAAGAAATCCAAGAGACTATGTAAATCTGAAAATAACATTTGAAAATATGTATTGTTTAAAAATCTTATTAGTGAACTCTAATAGGAAAGACTTTCTGATTCAGACAATTTTGTAGCTAAATTATTCTATTCCTACAGTGACTACACTGGCCAGTCTACAAGACCTAGAGAATGTTTAAAGCCTAATATAACACATTTCATTTATTTATGAACCAAACCCCATATGTTACTAACATTTTTCAATTAAATCTTATTAAAATTTCATGAAATACTTTAATCAAAGACATAGTAATTGCTGCTTGTTTTGAAGTTTTTAATATATCAGGAGATATGACTTAGTAGTTGAATTCTTGTCTACTATATTCAAGGTCCTGGGTTTGATGCATAATACCATAAAAACCAAAGTATGCACCGCAGAGTACTAATTTTACCCTTACTCCTGATATATCAAGGCTTTCTTTAAGAGTTTTATTACTCAGAGTAGGATAATCAGCAATGGTCTACTAAAGTTCATATTAAAATCTAAGACAGAAATCCTTTAATTATATGTATTAGCAATAGCAAAAAACACAAACTGAGCAAAACCTAAGAATCATAAGGACTTACATTAAAACTGTGTACTTTACCAAACTGAAAAGCCTTTAATAGATGAAATTTTACCATATATATATATATATAAACATGTTAAAATTCTTCATCTGATTTTGATTTAACTTAGGTGCATATGTACAGGTATAGTCAAGATATTTATATGTTAATTCATGATCAGATGAAGAATTTAATAGAAGATCCATAATTTCTAGTGAAATAGAACCAGTAGTTAAAAGTTTCCAAATCCAAGAAAATACAAATTCCCAGGCCAGTTTGGTTCGGTACATAATTCTAACAGGCCTCTTCATAATTACCACCAATATTCCTCTAATTATCCCACATAAATAAATAAAAAGAACATTACTTTAATATTTTGTGAAGTCTCAATTACCCTGATGCTTAAACCAGAAAAATCTATAACAAAGGAAGCAAATTACAGGACAACTTCTTGCAAAAAGTAATGCAAAAGTTCTCTATAAAATACTTGCAAACTGGATTTAAGAACAAGGTCAAAAAGACTATCCAACTAAACTTCACTCTCCAGAGATGCAGGGATGCTTCAATGTATGTAAATGTGAAAATGTATATTCAGACTGAAAGACTAAAAGTATATTGTCATCTCATTAAATGTATATATATATATATATATATATATATATATATATATATATATATATATATATATATATATATATATATATAT
>JADRCH010000215.1:2804602-2945652 GCA_019843965.1 Rhynchomys soricoides | reverse complement strand
TAAATGTATGTATATATATATATATATATATATATATATATATATATATATATATATATATATATATGAGAGAGAAGGGGGACTTTTCCAAAAGTGAAGCACAAATGACTGAGAAATGTATGGTACAAAAGTCGAGTCATGTGAGAATCATGAGGATCACCAGCACCAGGAGGAGGGACCCATGGTGCTGGTCACATATGTGGCAGAGGAGGGTCTTGTTAGCCATCAGGGGCCTGAGGGTGTTAGATGCCCCAATATAGGACAATGCCAAGGAGGGAAGCCAAGAGTGGATGGGTGGGTGGGGGGAGGAATACCCCCATAGAGGCAGGGGGAGGGGGGCAATAGGGAGGTTCCAAAGGAGAGATCTGAAAAGGGGGAAACATTTGAAATGTAAATAAAGTATCAAAAGAAAGAAAGAAAGAAAGGAAGAAAGAAAGAAAAGAAAAGAAAAGAAAAGAAAAGAAAAGGTTCCAAGATAACAAGATGTTTCTTCAAAATGAGTTTTTGTGTTTCTCCCAAGTGTAGAAGACAGGGGTGAGTTTACTTCAGATTATTCATTATTGTTTGCTGCTGTCTTCAATTACGTGTTTAAATTATCCTGTATATATCTCTATGGAATAACATGATTTTGCCCCATGCGGCTTATTCTTGTGATCGTATATGGCTGGAACTCATACAAATGTTTCTCATGTCATCAGAGTATAAATTCTATGTACTGTGAATAAAGTTGGCTATTGCCTAAGAAATATTGGCCCATTTGTTGGCTCCATTCTCTTAGCTCCCAACACCTCTATCACAGTGACAGGTCCCATGCCCAGCAGTCGATGGTCAATGCAGGATGGACTCAGAGGTGTATGTGAAGAATGTCTGTCACATATTGCTTTGTTAGGACATGCTGGTTATTGTGTCTTATTTGTCTTTTGCATGTGTATTATAGTTTTCATTTACATACTTTATGGGGTTTTTGTATATGTGTATGCAAGTGTATATGTGCTTTTTGTATTTTTTTCTTTTTTATTATTTTTTTTAAATTTTTTGCCTACTTCTTTTCTGAAAAGAGAAAAGCACTGGGGAAATGTGGGAGTGGAGATGAGGAGGAGTTGAGAAGATCTGGAGGGAAGAAAAGAGTGATCAGACTACTTTGTATAAAATATTTTATTTTCAATAAAAATTACGTTATAACAAAAAGAAGTGCTGATGGAAAATGTACGGGGAGTAGGAAGGAAGCAGTGACTGTCCTTCCAGAGCAGCGTCTGCTCCTCCAGAGGACCTGGGTTGGATTTTCAGCATCAGTATGACAGGTGATAATCCTCTGCAAGTCCAGTTCCAGCAGATCGAAAACTGTCTTCCTGTCCCTATGGACACCAGAGAGGCCCATGGTGTTCCAGACACATGTACAGGCAAACAAATTTTACACAGAAAATGAAAATTAAAACTTAAAAAGATAGCACTGTCCATTATCTATTTACCTAGTCTGATCAAAGAACTTATTTTCTTCATATTTTTGTGCATGTATGTGTGTGTGCATGTGAGTGTGTTTCTGTATTTCTGTCTCTGTCTCTCTCTGTCTCTGTCTGTGTGTATGTGTGTGTGTGAGAGAGAGCAAGAGAGAGAAACAGTCAGACACAGAGACACAGAGGCAGACAGAGAATGAGACCAAGACAGAATAACCTATGCCTTTGTATGTGTATGTCAGATATTTACGTCAAATGTCTTCCTCTCTCACTACTCACTTTGTTTCATGAGACATGACATCTCTAGAGCTCTCCCTTTCTGCTCAATGGCCAGGAAACCTGGAATCTGCCTGTTTGTTCTCCTTGCAGGACTGGTATTACTTGTGTTCTCACTTATTTATAGCCTTTGCATATGTGCTGGAAACCTGAAATTAGGTCCCAAGACTTGTGAAACAAGCCCTCTATCCACTGATTCATCCACTAAGCCTCTAACAGTTCTTTATTAATATGATTTTGCGAAACAGGAATGATCTGTGTGCTAAGGCTCATTGACATATCAAAGGAAATATTTTTGTGAGTCTAAAGGAAGAAATACTGTCTTTGTTTTCGCCATAAAGGATTATTTATAAATTCCCTCTTCACTTTGAGCAATGTCATGAATTATGCTTTGCACAGACTTTTAGTTATTTAGATAAAAAATCAACCTCACTGAAGGTTTTCCTTCACCGGGTTTTTTCATAGCTAAGAAACATCATTCTTTTTGTTTTTGTTTTATTTTGCTTTGTGTTATTTATTTATTTATTTATTTATTTATTTATTTATTTATTTAAAATTCAGATTTTATTACCCTCCTGGTCTACCCTCCGACTGTTCCACATCCCATACCTACTCCCCGCACCCCTGTCTCAAAGAGGATGTCACCACCTCCCACCCCCCCCCCACCCCACCAGATCTCTAAACTCCCTGTGTCCTCCATTCTCTTGAGAGTTACGTGCATCTTCTCTGACTAAACCTAGACCCAGCAGTTCTCTGCTGTATGTGTGTTGGAGGCCTCACATTAGCTGGTGTATGCTGCCTGGTTGGTGGTCCAGTGTCTGAGAGATCTCAGGGGTCCAGGTTAATTGAGACTGTTGGTCTTTTGTTTTTATTTGTTTCTTTTATCTTGAAACTTTGGAGTCATTTATTGTCTATTTTATATATGATAATTTTTCTATATCTTGTTCATTTATTTTTAAATTTGAAATAACATTTATCCATTTGTGTGGAAAGGGCCAAGGCATCCATTTGAAGTCAGATGAATATTGAGGTTTTGAGTTCTCCATTTTCCTATATGAGTCCTAGGTATCAAACTCAGGCCACTAGCCTCAGTAGGAAGTGTTTTTTCTCACTAGGCCATCTCATCAGCATTATGTCTTAAACATTAAGCTATGGCAAGATCATAACTCTTGGATATGTTTCTAACTACTATTGATGTCATTAACATAGCCCCTAGTTCTAAACAACACAATTGTTCACGGTCATAAAATTATATGTGTATCTCATCCTTTATCCAGAAAAAATTGGAAACAAATATGGGACTATTTAACATCTACACTTAAGTGCTGCAAGTTTTCTTTAAGGAATTATTTGGATCATGGTCTCTCATCCCTCAAATTCTTCTGCTAATGTAAGTATACTCTTCTCAATAACTTAAATGCACGTAGAAAATTATCAATGTGGCACGTACTTCTATTTCCTTACTCTACCTAAGACATACTCACTACTGTGTTGTTCCTTGATTATGTAGCAGAGTCCTACCTTGCAGCTGCCATTACTCACTTTTATTCCTTAAATGCCTTTCTGCAGTAGACGTCCTAACTATTTCAACTTTCTTCTCAACGTTTTATGCTTCATCAAGCAGTAACTCCTGCATATCACAAAGTGGTGCAAGTTGTGTGTGTGAGTGTTTGTGCTCGTGTGTTTGTGTGTATGTGTATTTGGGTGTGTCTGTGTATGTGTTTTATGTATTACAACCTGATGAAGAGTCAGTTGCTTACTTACAGCCTCTGTCTGCCTGAGTAGAATGTAAGATTTATTTATATAGTGTCTTTTCTGGTCTTCCTTGCTCCTATATTATACATTTCTCTGCTGGAACAGAGATAAGCACTTAATAAATTTCTCTAATTAAATATAAAATAGTTAATATTAAATAATCAGATAATCACCTGTTATTTTATGTAATCTCCTCAAATAAAAGCTCATGTGGAATTAAAATATCAAAAGGTAAATGCAAATTAACAAGTTTTCAAAGTAGTGAAGCAAATTTTTCAATGATATTATCAAATAGATTTCTCCTTGTAACACTGGTGTGAGACAGTTTTAGCTTGTACTTTCTCATCCATTTTACTTTGTAAAATAATAAAATTTTTGAGTGAAGTAAACAGATATTAATCATTAATGTATTTTCTGGTTTCAGTTTAAGACTGATGTTTTAAATAATAAAATAAAATAATTTTATAAAAGAAAATAAATAATCCAGTTTAAAAATGGCACAAAACTAAGCAGAGAAATCTCAGAGAATGGAATACACATGACTAAGAAACACTTTTTAAAAGTTCAACATTCTTTCTGTCGTCTAACCCCTGTCAGAATGGCCGAGATTAGTCGTCGAAGTGACAGCACATGCTTTCATGTAGAGTGCGGCCAAAGGGGAACACCTCTCCATTTATGGTGGGGGAGGGAACTTATAAGATCATTGTGGAACTTACATTTGGGAGGCAGTGGCAGGCAGATCTCTAAGTCTGAGGCCAGCCTGGTTTATAGAGTGAGCTCCAGGACAGCCAGAGATGCATAGAGGAAAACCAAACCAAACCAAAGAAAACAATGGAGTTACCTTAGTTGGTAAGAGTTCGATTTTCTGCTTCCAGAATGTGTTGGAATGAGTCAAAGATTCATTTTCATTTTACGTTTAATTTGCTACTTTATGATGAACCTACCAAGACCTCCATCCACTTCCCCAGTTAGCCTCTGTATCCTTCTAAAATGAGTAACTTGAACAGTGCTTTAACTTTTGGTATGTATACATAATAGGAACCATTGAGCTCTGCTTTCTTAGCCTCAGGCTATCTGAAAACAAGTAGTAACTATGCCTTCTATTACTGTATCAATTCCTTTCCATCCCCAGGAAATGACCGTGGAGCTAGTGGCTGCAGGGAAGGTATTTTCTTTGAAGTTGAAATAGCAAGTGAAGCCCCATTATTTTGCCAGGTCTCAGATATTATTTCCAAGTTAAATAATTATTCTTGGTAACTGAAAATATTAATGTAATTAACTGTAGCTTCTCTTAACTATGTTTTATTATAGCAAAAGCACAATGAAACAAACTTTTCTGCTGCAGACTATTTATGTTACCATCTTCCTAGCTATGTTATATGTATTTTCATACTCATTCTTATTTTTAACATCTCTCCTAAAACTCAAATCCGTTCACAAACCTTGATGCATATCAGGAATAAATAATTGGCTGCAAAGGTATAAAATACTAATTACTTTGAATTACATTAAAAGACTGAAATCCATTCACAAACTAATTTAAGAGCTTACCATTATGAACATTATTAGACATTTATGAGAATTCTTTGATGTTAGAATATATTTAACATGATTTAAGTCATAGGAGTTTTAAAATAGCTGAATATTGCTTTATGACTACATTCTATCTGCTTCTGGAGAGTATCCTTTTAGGTTGTCAGTAACTACATGTTTTAGAACCTGGAAAATTCCATATTTCATCAGTAATTTACAAACCCAAATTAATATCAATTTTAGAAGATGGAAACATTCCATAAAAATATATATACATATAGATAGTTATATAGACATTCTAGAAATGAATTTTGTATTTCCCACTCCCTGACAGCTTGTTTTCAGCTCCAGGAGAATATTGGCTGAAACAGATTCATCACATATATTATATTTCTAGTAATTCATGAAGAAAAAATGGTTTCCTTGAACCAGCACTTTCAGTGATACAGTGAATGTGACATGAGATGTCCCTTAAACTAGATCATGTACCAAACCGTAGCAAGCCAACAGTAGTGTGTTACTACCTCTGATCGAGAGCTTGAATTTGAATTTGGAGATAGTATTAGTGTCTATATGTGTTCTTGAAGGAGCTGGTGTCAAATTAGGTGAGATGATTTCCTAAAGCATATTTTTTTTTTTAAAAGGTGAAGCAGAAACCATATAGTCAGAAGAGAAGGTCATTTATCACAATGAAAATGGTTCCAAATTGTTCAAGGATCATAATTTGCTTCTTGCTACAGAATCTATCATTGGTGTGCCTTTCACATTTTTAAACTCTATACCTCAAGCAATGCTACTGCATCAGCTTCCCAGCCCTGGGTTTACAGGTTTAAGCCAGTGTGTCTATTTCCTTCTCTCAGTCCAATGGTTAATGTTTACAAAGCAACCCGATGATATGTTTCTACATAATCATGTAGAAATCTCACAGAGAAGAGTGGGAGTCATTTATCATTCTCCTTCCATTTCACTTTAATCTTTATACTGATTTGTCAGTGCTTTTGCTTTCCAACGAAAACTAACCCACGAAAGCAGTCAGCTTACCTCTTTTCCCAACAAGAAGATCATTGCTTTTTTTCTTTGTAATTAAGAGTTATTATAGTGTGATTTCATGACCCATTCAAAGAGCTACTCTTAAAGAAGAACTAAAGATCAAGCCTCATCTCCTAGTATTGTCAATTTTTTGGTCCATACATATTTACAATTCATTGTGCCCAAAAGCCACTTTAATGACACGAAGCACTTTAGTCATAGAAAGATGAATGTCAAAGTGAACTTTATTATCAGTGAATCCAAAGCCAGTGCATTTTTTACAACAGAAAAATAGAAAATTCTATTAAAACTCACCAATGATTTGGTCACCAGGCCATCAAAAAAAAAAAAAAAGAAAGAAAGAAAGAAAGAAAGAGAAACAAAACAAAAGAACCACAAGGAACATGCTGCTTTATTTTCCTTACTTCTACCTGTGATTTGCTCTTGGAAAGCAAAGCTAAGTGTCTGTAACCAGCTGTCAAGCTGTCAACGCAGTCAGAACAACAACTGTCCTGCTAAAACACTCTCCCACCTTATATCATACCCCAGAGCTCTCTGAGAAAAGGCATATTTTAAACATGAGTTCCTCTTGCATTTGCTACTCATCAGTTGTGAAAAACCTCACGCATGCCTCAAAATTGCTTTGTTGGGCTGTGAAAAAATGGCTAAGTCAGAAATGCTCAGTTGGGTGCTCAGAAACCATTTAAGAAGCTGGGAACAGCACATGCCTGTACTGATAGCTTTGGAATTTTGTGTTCTTTAAGAAACACTGAAATATTATAAGAATATGATTTTGCTTTAACCCCAGGTTAACATGGGACTGCTTTGGACTGTCAGCAACAGCTGCCTATGATTTGCCTCATACTCCATATAGCAGAGGCATGATTTTAGCCAGCTGCAGATAGTTACAGCAATTGTGTGACATTTAGAATTGTGAAGCGTTTCCAGGGTATATATAAATGCTAGGGCCCCAAAAGGCAGGTTAGGTTGTTGATTATTGGTTGTTGGTTATTGGTTGTTGGTTGTGGTTGGTCACAGCTTGTTAAGCAATCATGCACAAAGAGGAAACATCAGCAAAAAGAAATTAGATATTCTGACGGCAAAGACCAAACTTATCCCAAGGAAAGTGATCCCCTAATGAGTAGTAAGTAGTCTAATGACAACATAATGTTACCCCCTTTCCAACTCCTGACTTTATTCAGGGATCTCTTTACTTTCCTTCCTATCTCCTTTTCCCTGTGATCTAATGTTAGGGGTTGAAATGTTGATGGATAGAGAAATCACTCATACTTACCTCCAGGTATAATTTTTATGCTTTTGTCAATTAAAGTTTTCGGTGGGCAAAGGCACCCAGTTATTCTTTTCTTTTTGAGATTATCTAACAAAATGTGGCAGGAATCATCACATATGTAATTACTATTATTATAATTATGGTTGCCTGAAGATTATAAAGTGTCATTTCTTATTCTGTGGTAAGCATGTAAATATACAAACAGTAAAATCTACAAAGTAAATATATATGTCTGCAAAGATTTCAAAAACTTAAAAATATAACATTGACAAATAAGTGCTCTTAAGGGATACCCACATCTTATGCTTCTTCTTATAGATTCACCTTATTTATATTAGTGTCCCTGTGATATGGTCAGCCCATTCAGACATCAAGGTCCCCCCAAAGGCATTTGGGTGACATGGGTAAACAGAGGTAAGCAGCACCCACTGTCCAGTTTGTTAGGTAGGTCCATGGATTTCAAGTTTTCTTTGGAAGAATCAATCACAGAAAAAAATCACTAATATAATCAAGTAAAAGAAGGTAAGCCATCAGAAAAGTTAGCAGTCAAGTTTGGTTGCATCAGAGTGGTCCCAATCAAGTTCAGAGTCAGAAGAATCTTTATAGTGACTACATTTTCTTAGCAGGAGGCAACAACAAACCATCTTGTGATTCCCATTCACTATGAGAAATCTTAAAACTTTTGAGATATTTAAAACAAATACTTCAGATATATTAAAATGTTATTAATTCTGAATAAAATGCCAACCTCTCTTTAAAAACAGATCTTAGTATTTACAGAATCAATAATTTGTAAATAACTGCCCTCACTGCTAAATTCAATTTTGTCTTTCTTTATAGCTGCAAGTCAACTTTCTTCAAAAGTTGTTGAAAGCTGTAGAGTTCAGGGAAGGAATTATGAGGCCCAACAAAAAGACAATATCACAAGCTAAACATTTTGATGAACAAATACAAAATGTGACATTTTTAATCGTTTGTGATAAAAAAATAGATAATCATCACTCTTACTGGTAATAGTATTACATTTTAGACATCTTAATAGTCTTGCTACTGTACTATATGGAGACAAAAATAGAATCACCTGAATATAATTATGCATAGTATATTGTTCCAAAACTATATTTACTTTTCCTTATTATGTGATAAGCATGCAATTCTATCAAGAGTAAACCCAACACCAAAATTGCACATGTCTTTTAAGACTTTAAAATATATTAGTATCATTAGATTAATATCATTAGATTAATATTAGTCTACCCACAGAATAATCTTGAAATAGTAATTTCTGCACACCAGATCAAACACTCAACTTAAATTTAAAGACATAACCTATGAAAAAATACTGGATGAATTTAGCAATGAATATGATATAAGCCAATTCGCATATAGATAGTTTTGCAAATGACAAAAGAACAACAATTACATGCCTATCAGTTATTAGGGCACTTCCCTTTAACAGGTCATTTGAAATACCTGACTAATGTGTCCTACAGATGAAGAGCCTTTTAACAGGTACTTTCAACTCCTGCTTTAAAAACCTGATTGATGCCAATAGGCAGTCAGGTGGTTAACTCCAGGAAGAAGAGCTATTTATTTATTCAGAATATGAATGTGATACATTATGAGTCAGGAATTCCAAGAAATCAGTGTAATGGCTTAAGAAGAACAAAAAGAGTCCTGTTTTAGACATTAGCAATATAGAACTCCCAATTCTAATTTACGCAACTTCACTCAGGAATGTTTAATTTTTCAAATTTATAAAAAAAAATGTGTCTTCAGGAATGATTAATGTATAAAATTTCTAAAATGGACACCTGCTTATGAACATGTTTGTTTCAGGATTTCCCCTGCTACTTTCCTTTCCCTTCATGCTTCATCAATGTCTGCCTGAAATTCGTCTATTGTACACCAAGTAAACTAGGAATTATTAGTCACAAGAGAAATTTCCAGTACCAAAAATCACATGTATAAGAAAATAAAAATGCCAGAATAATATACTCATGGAAAACAGGACAAGTAATAGAGAACCATTCAGAACTGGTTTTGCTGCATGCATTCTATGATGAATTGTAGAATTAGTTTTTTAAAATGGCAGTCATTCCTAGCTAGCAAGCTTAGTTACCTAAAATCTTCTGAATTTATGGATAAAAACGTAACACCATTCTAGGAAATTCAATCTAAAGAAATGTTTCTGGGAAACCATTTGACTTCAGAATTAAAACAGTGGCAGAGAAGAGGATCTGGTATTTGTCTACTGTCTCACCCACTCTCCTTTGCTAACACAAGAAAACAGGGCTTGGACAATATTCTCTCTGCTATTCCCCTGAGATCCTCATTGACCAAATGCTCATTGTACTTGTTCACCACCATAACCCGAAGCCCTGATTCCAAAGTTAAGATTTATCTTCAACGTTGTAATCTGTAGCTGGAAGGAGAAGGAGCTTTAGAGGGAAAATTAACAAACACGTGTTAGGTGAAGGTACTTCTCACTACAGTTCCTAGAACTTGGGTTTGTGATGTGTTGCATGATAAATACCGTGTGTGTGTGTGCGTGTGTGTGTGTGTGTGTGTGTGTGTGTATGCGGATGGACACTCTAAAAATACCTAGTGTTTGCATTGTTTAAAGATTTGTTTGTCGCTCCCTGTGCTTGGGTTGGTCTGACATAAGGTACATTATTTTATTACCATAACTCAATTGTGCCAGAAAGCACTGTTGAGTCAAATGCACTGCTTTGAACTTAACTTTTTATTAAATCTACTTGACAAGTGTGACTTCAAGTATACTTAACATCAATTTTGTGAAAGAACAGAACAAATGTGGCAAATTTCCTTTTGTGAAGACATACATTTTTGTATGGTAATAACTTGAATTATAATAATCAGATTCTCTGACACAGCCACAGGTATTGTGGATATTATTAAGATACATTCATGAGTACAGTTTCTCATTATGATTATTAGATTGGTTTATTAACATTCTTTTCAAAATTAAATATGTAATTATGTCTCTTAATTTATATTGATGCTGCATTCTAAATTGCTACTTAGTTTTCCCAGGACCCCAAGCAAGTGGAATTTGGAAGTGGAATTGTTAGATGTAGCAAACGCTTTGTTTTGTTTGTTTCTTGAAACGTGGCTTTGTGTAACAAAGATTCATTATGTGGCTAAGGATAATTTTACATTTTCTTACATCCTGAGCCTTTTGCTTCTACTTCCTAAGTTGTGTGAATACAGAACTGTTCCATCACACAGCTACATCGAGCTGGAGATCAAACCCAGAATCCCATACGTGTCAGATAAGTGCTGTACCAACTAAGGTCCATGTGCAGAATGAGGTACACAATATTTCACTATTAAAATAGATCATTTTATTAGAGATCAAAGAAATAACTTCCTCCAAATGATGACACTTTTGCTTATCAAATCTTAAAAAATAATTCTGTCAACTTGCTCTCAGATATTGCCAAGACTATAGAATGATTCTGATGACTATATCAATGATTCTTTATATCATGTGTATGTTGCTTAGAATAGAAAGTTTAGGAAAGAACTAAGTTCACTCTACTGCAAGCATAATATTAATGTGTTTTTCTGAAAGGATAGGTAGCAAGTAGTGGCTAAGTTATTACATTAGAGGATAGATATAAATTTGGGTTTCATTAAGCTACAATCACCCGACATAGTCATATTTATTAATGTTTACCACTTGAATTTGCAGTGAATACAGTTGTATGGGACAGTGCCTGAATGTGACTAGCTGCTCATTCATTTACACAGAAATGTGTATACAAAATAATCTATGGATGGACATAATATTCCCAGGGTGGTTTTACAAACACCTATCCTACACAAAATTTTTCTCATCTTATAACATAAAAACTGAGTATTTCAGAGAAATTGAATAATTATGCAAATTTCAGGAAAATAGATCTAGAATAATTCATTATTGAAAGAATATAAAAACATTCACAAAGATATTTGGCATTTCCTAAAAGTAGAGTAGACACTTCTGTATGAAAGAAGACTCCAAGACCAGGAACATCATCAAGCAAACATACAAAATACAAACAAGTGCCAGAAAAATACAACACTGAAATAAGAAGAACCCAAAGAATATAACATGAAATTAGTAAACTTAAAACTACAATGGAATCTGTCAACTAAACCGGTTGCTCTAAGAAAAACAGAATTCAACATATGAATTTCAAATCCAGCATTTTCCAAGCAAAGAAGAACTATTGATTAATACTATGATAAACAAAATACAGCAAGTATCTTCATAATGTCATAAATTACAAAATTCCTTTACCATGGAACAAGTTAGCATACATCATCTAAGTCAATAATCATTATAAAAATTAGATTACATCATTTTATGCAATAACTTGACAATTCTTAAGGTACAATTTTAAGTAATAAATGATTATAAAGTAGAACTATATAAGCATTTTAAAATTTTATGCTTACCATCTGATGTATTTTGAAAAATATGACAATTTTATCATAATTGCCCAAAAGTTCATTTCTATGATCCTTTTCAGAGCAGTTTCACAATATGTTTGTGAATTTATAAAAGCCTCATTGCCTCTTACTTCAGAGCACGAGACTTGAAAACCTACACTCTCTATAAATGAAAGATGTAGAACTTGATATTATCCAGAATTCAAGACTGGTAATGCCTGACAAAGAGTGAAAAGAAATAATCTAGTTTAATTCTCTATATTATCTTACATAATGTAAATTATTTTACAAATACACAATAAATTGAGTTTCTAGATAACAATCAGTGAACCTTGTGATCACTGCTGGCTAGTTGCTTGTGATGCCCTTGCTGGGTCAGTTACCTACTTATTTTTCATACATATAATAAAGTTCACCCAAAGTTAGTTGATGATAGAAATGAAATGGAGTGCCAAATATAAAAGATCAGTGGGTTTGAGATTTAGCTTAGTGCTACAGCACGCATATAAAGCCCAGTATAAAGGCCAAAAATTCTACATACACACACACACACACACACACACACACACACACACAACACACACACACATATAAGATAGTCTTCTTCCTCTCTTGGATTCCTAGACTATGTTATAGCTCTGAGAATCCCTGGTAGAGAATAGTCTACCAGTCATCTGGTCACAGATGTAGATGGTATAGAAAGACAGTTATTGGGTGCCTTTGGATAGAGCTAAAAGAGTTAAGAGTTCCAGGACAGCCAGGGCTACACAGAGAAACCCTGTCTTGAAAAACCAAGAAAAAGAGAGAGAGAGAGAGAGAGAGAGAGAGAGAGAGAGAGAGAGAGGAAGGTCTGCACTAATGAAAGGAGTTCCCTGAAAATAGAGATAAAGTAGGAAGAGGGACTCCTGAAAGCCAACTGCTACAGGACTAAGAGTAAGTCTGATGAGATTATAATGTTGGCTATCACAGGAAGGATTGTAAAAAATTACCTATGCAGTTCCTAGCCTAGGGTAGTTACTAGAGGTCTCTGTTAGAAAGCTTTTATGTGGATTGGCGGGTTGGCAAGTGACACAGAAGAGACTACTGAGATGGTCAGATGTAAAGGTAACCTGAGTCCACACCCATGGGAGTGAGGGGAGACCTATTGAAAGCATTTTGTTACAGTATTAGATTTTCACTGGAGTGAAAGTTGATAGAATTTACTAAAATAAAGAATGTAAACACATTTTTCATTTTTATTACTTTAATCTTATGAGAATATATTTTACAGTATTGTTTTATTTTATAGTATTTTATAATATTTTATAATACTTTATTTTACTACTTTTTCAGTGCATGAATGCCCTGTTCGTATGTATGTATGTGTGTCATATATATGTCTGGTAACTCTAGAGTCTGGAAGAAAGTGTTGCACTTCTGGGGCTAGAGTTTAAGATGGTTATGAACTACTACTGTGGAGTACCAGGAACTGAATCCTACTTCCAGACAGAGCAGCAAGTACCCTTAACTGTCCATCTGTTCAGCTCTAGGGTGTATTTGGTTTTTAAAAAGAACTTTATGGCCATTAGTCTGCCTCTACCTACCTAGACATATGATATAATCTTCAGAGCATTTATCCACCAACACACATTAAATTTTACGTATAATAAAAAAAAAAAACAAAAAAACCCCACAAAATATCATGAGATTGAACACTTTAGAAGAAGCTGTGGGTACACTGTATGTTCATCTCATACAATGAGTCAATAGTGAATACCAAATAGATGCTATGTAGACATGAGAGAACAAAAATCTTTTTTTTAAATTTTAGATTATCATATCTCTTCATCTAGGATGTATGCATATCTTTATTTATTTAGTGTTTACCTATGTATTTAAGATAATTTTAAAATGTGTGTTTTTAGTAATAATTTGTCCACCAAAGCCTAGGAAGTCACTAAATAATGTCACCATGAAAAGCTATATTTATATAATCTCATTTTAATTATGTTCATCACTATTGTGATACATAAAATAATTAATTTACCCAAGTCAATACTGGAATTAATGATTTAAAATTTGTTTCCTAAGATTTTATTAAGAGATATATCATGTAATAAATTGAAAATGATGAATTCTTGAAAACATAGTAAATTATAAAATATACTTATAAGATCTAATTGATTAAATGAGTAAAAGAAGCTTCAATTTACATTAATAACCACACAATTTTCTATTTAACATCTTAATATTCTTATCTATTAAATACAAACACTGATACTACACTTGAATAATATCCTATAATCATCAATGATAGCCCAAAATTACTGCATTACTTAGCAGTAATGTTTAAGATGTAAAATTTTGAGGGATAAAATGTCAAGATTCTTAGTTGTTTGTGATTTTAAAATAACTACACAGTTGTTAAGGCGTAATAAATATAATATGATAATTTGGTGTTATATTCTTAAACATTTTATTAGTTTACTCATTAAATATTGCATAAAATGTTTCAAAATAACTTTCAAATTTATCTTATAATGTTAAGATTAGAGATCAGTGTCCTTTTTTTTTCACCTATAGTCTTTTAAACTTGATTAAATAAGCACTAAATTTATTTAAAGGTAAATATCCAAGAATGCAGAGGATATTTACAAAAATCAGAAACATCACATTTCAATGAAAACTTGACAAGGTTCTGTCTAACTAATGCCATGACAATGATGAAAACGTTGAATCAAATTTAATTACTTGAATAACATTCAGGTTATAACGCCCAAATATTTATTTACTAGTGTAAATTAGGAGAGAAAACTAGTCTCTCTCTTGTTACTCAATGTGATAATCCTCGCTATTCTTCATAGCGTTCTTAAAATATAATAAAAACGATATTAACAAAGTCCATTTTATTAGTAGCGACATGTGTTGATCATACCTACCCAAATCTCCATTTTCCACAGACTAATAAATAAAAGTATTAAGAACTTAATCAATTCAGTCCTAAAGAAATATATATACACACAAAGGTTTAAAGACAGGAGTAAAATTTCCCAACAGTTAACCAAATGCTCCTACACTCATACCTCCCGATGACTAAGACCTCACCTACTGCCAACTCTCCTACCCTCTGCTTCCCCTCTTCAGAAGGAAGTAGTGAGATCTGAATGGGCAACCTTATACCCAAAGAGGTCAGGATAATGTTAGGCTGGAATCCCGGCTCATCCCTTGCACAAGCTGGAAAACTCTCCTTCCACCAGCCCTGCCAGCACAGATAAAACTCCAGTCAGCTTGGAGAAAACTCTGCAATAACACATCATCACTCCTCATCTCTGTGTTTCCAGAAACCCATCCCAGAGTGCCGGCCCAGGGGCTCAGTCTTTGACCACATATTGACACCTACTAGCTCCTAGTTTGCACATCATCACTCCTAGCCCAAGCTCTATAAAACCCCTTGCTTTAGTGTGGATGCCTGACTTCAATGACCTCCAACTGTGAGATCAGTGAACCCACCAGAAAGCTACCTCCTAATAAATTTGCCTTTATCTACTTAAACAAACAAACAAACAAAAAAAAACACAAAAAACAAAAAACAAATAACAACAACAAAAATGACAAAAATGAGTTCAAGCAAGTGGGGTTGAGTTGACCAGCAGGACTTTTCATTGTTGTATCTCAATTTAGGAAATCACTGAGCTCCGTATCATTCTGAATGAATTTCCATTCTTCCTAACAGTGCATGAATAGGAAAAATGATTTATAATCAGTGGCCTGTTCTTTAATAAAAGCTTCCTCAGGTGGGGATAGGGCAGACAGCTCTGCTCCATTGAAGCAATCACTGTCATCCTTGGTGTCCTCAGTACTCAGGTATAAGGCTCAATAGAAAGAGCAGAAGAATTACAATTATCTAATTTCGAGTTTTATCTCATTGTTGTTAAGCAAAGCAGGAAAAAAACTGTTCAATGTTGATGATTATTTATTAGGCATTTTACACTGTATCTTTTGAGAAACTATCCTCATGTCTTAAAATTTTTCTTGTATTTATGTGCATGTGAATTTATATTCTACCGGGAAATTGATAATCTATCAACTTTTTTACACTTTCTTTCCAATAAATATTTGTAAAACAAGTTAAGGTAAAATTTTATGTCACATACTGAATAAGCATTATTTATTAGAGATGGTTAATAAAAGAATTTGAAAAGGAGGAACAACAAATTTGAGATAGCATTTTATACTAAATTTGACCTTGCACACATAAATGTAATTAAATTTATGTCTTAATTTCTCAAAGACTATAATTACATATTTATTAGTTTTTTATTTACTTCATATAAGATCATGGTTTCTTTAGAGTTCAAAACTATATTTTTTATGCTTTCTTTTTGTCCTTTGAAAAATTTGTGGTAGAAATGCTATATTCAACCGGGCAGTGGTGGTGCACTCCTTTAATCCTAGCAAGTGGAAGGCAGAGGCAGGTGGATTTCTGACTTTGATACCAGCCTGGTCTACAGAGTGAGTTCAGGACAGCCAGAGCTACAAAGAAAAACCCTGTCTCAAAAAAAAAAAAAAAAAAAAAAAAAGGAAAGAAAGAAAGAAATGCTATATTCAGAGAGGTTTTACTGTTTAACAGTGCTAGTTAGTAAGGGTTAGTGCAAATACTAGAACTGAAAAAGACAGATCTGGTCATTTCCCCAGTACCTGGTCATGATCTTATAACTGTCTAATCTGATTCCACTAAAGGAAACAGACTCCCAACTATTAAGGGAATTTAACACACCAGCCAGAAAAGGGGTTTCTCTGCTCTTAATCTTGATAATATGTGGATGGTTTGGATTCTATTTGGTTCACTTGAGTTTTCCTTCATTATTTTGTATAATTTATTTTTTATTTGCATGTAAGTTTAAGATACTAGCTCTGTGGCCTTTTTACGCCTTTTATTGAAAATGTAATTTTCCTCATATAATATAAATTGATTACAGTTTTTGCTCTCTCTTCTTCCAACAGTTTCTCCCCACCTCTTCTCCATTCTGATCCATCTCTTTCTGTCTCTTATTAGAAAACAAACAGGCATAAAAGACAGTGATAAAATAAAATATAAGATAAACAAAACTATAACATTAGAATATGAGAAAACAAATAATAACAAAGAACCTAACAAAACACCTAAGAAACAGAATAGATGTAGAAACCAATTCATTCCCACATTCAGGATTTCCATAAAAGCATTAGCTGGAAGCCATAATATATACACATAGGACCAGTAGAGTGAAAGTAAGAACAATTCTAATATATAAATAAAATAAGAATTAAGAAAATAAATTTAAAATCATTCCTAACAAGACTTTATAAGATAAGGAACATCAAAAGAATGTCACTGAGTTCATTTTCTGTTGACCTTGTACTACTAGGCATGCAGTCTATGCTCAAAAAGTACTTTTTTGCCTCAGTGAGACTCCCCACAGAGAGGCTTGCTCAACCACCTTTCTTGGTGATCTATTCATAAAAGCCAGGATTTAGAAGCAATCTAAATGCTCCTTAACAGAAAAATAGAATATGTGGTATATTTACACAATGGAATATTACTCAGGTATTAAAATAATAACATAATATAGTTTGCAGGTAAATGTATGGAATTTAAAAATTCTTTCCAAGTAAGATAGAGAAATTTGAAATATATATATGTGTGTGTGTTTGTATGTGTGTATGTGTGTGTGTGTGTGTTAAATTTATGATAGCCAAGCTACAATAAATTGAACCACAGAGCCTGGGAAATAGGGTAGTTAGATCTCCCTGCAAAAGGGAGGTAGAATAGATAGTTATGAATGGATAATTGGAAAGACAGTATGCTCTTTTTATAAAGCTTTAAAATTTTATTCTTCTCTCGTATATTACACCCTGGTTGAAGTTTCCCAACCCTCATCCCTCCCTCCTCCCAGTCCCTCCTCCCTATCTCATTCCCGTCAACCCCTCCTCCATTTCTGTTCAGAAAAGGACAGTCTCAAGAATATCAATCAAGCATGGTGTGTCAAATTACAGTAGTGTAGGTACCTCCCTTCAGTGCTAAGGCTAGGCAAGGCAACACCAGTAGGAAAACATGTGGTCCCCAAATTAGACAGGAGTCAAAAACAGCCCCCACTACCACTGTTAGGAGCCCCACCAGAAGACAATGCTATACAAATGTAACGTATATGCAGAGGACCTACATCAGACCCGTTTAGGCTCCCTGGTTGTTAGTTGAGTCTCTGTAAGCCACTATGAGCCCAGGTAAGTTTATTCTGTGTTTGGTGTTTTGGTGTTCTTGAACACTTTGGCCCCTGCAATCCTTCTTTCCTTCCCCTCTTCTACAAGATTCCCCAAGTTGTGCCTAATGGTTTGCTATGAGTCTTTACATCTGCTTCTATCAGTTGCTGGATGAAACTTTTGTGATGACTATTGGACTAGTCTCCAATCTATGAGTATAGCAGAATATCATTAGGAATTATTTCATTAACTTTTTTTTTTTTTTTTGCATGTATGTTTGGTTGTATCCTAAGTCTCTGGGTTATCCAGTCTCATGGTCCTAAAGCATCAGGTAGTGTCAGGAGTGGCTTCCCTCTCATGGTATTATTCTCAAATTGAAACATCATTGGTTGGTCACTCCCAAAACTTCTGTACCATCTTTACCTATGCACATCTTGTAGGCAGGGCAAAATGTAGGTCAAAGCTTTGGTTGTTGGGTTGGTGTCCCAATCCCTCCACTGAGAGTCTTGCTTGGTTATAAGATATGGGCAGTTCAAGCCATGTAACACACAATTCTAGGAGTATTAGCTAGGGTCACCTTAGATTCTTGGGAGTTTCCATTGCACTAGGTTTCTAGCTCAGCCTTGAAATGCTTCCCCAATTTCACTTGTCTTTTCCAGTACTGTATCTCTCCATTCTCCCCTCATGTGAGCTATACTGATTCATCATCTCTCCAGACTACCTTCAGCATCCAGTTTATTTCCCATTCCTAGAGAGATTTGTGTATATACCTTTGAGCTCTCCTTGTTACTTAGCATCTCAGGGTCTGTGGACTATAACACAGTTATCATTTATTTTACAGCTAATATCCACTTACTAATGAATACATACCATGACTGTCTTTCCGGGACTGGATGACCTCATTCAAGATGATTCTTTTCTAGGTCCCTAAATTTGCCTGCAAATTTCACCAAATTCAGTTTACAAAGGCACAGTCACCCTCATACCCAAACCACAGAAAGACTCACGAAGAAACAATTACAGATCAATTTCCCTTATGAACATTGATGCAAAAACACTCAATAAAATACTCACAGACTGAATCAAAAAACACATAAGAAAGATTATCTATCATGATAAAGTTTTATCCCAGATATTCAGGGATGGTTTAACATAAAATAAAGCTGTCAGTGTAATACAACATATAACCAACCTGAAATAACAAAAGCACCACCACCACCAACAACAACAAAAAAACCCATGAAAATCTCATTAGACACCAAAAAAGCCTTTGACCAATTTCAACTCACCTCCATGATAAAAGTCTTAGAGAGATTAGAGATACAAGGGACACGTCTAAATATAATAAAGGCAATATACTCCAAGCTTATAGCCAATATCAAAATAGAAACAATTCTTCAAAAATCAGGAATAAGACAAGGCTGTCTGTCTACTGTCTCCATATCTATTCAGTATAGTACTTCGAGTTCTAGCTAGATCCATAAGACAACTAAAGGAGATCATGCAGATACAAATCAGAAAGAAAGACATAAATGTATCAGTATTTTCAGATGATCTAATAGTACATATAAGCAACTCCAAAAATTCTACCAGGGAACTCCTACAGTTGATAAATACCTTCAGCAAAGTGACTGGATACAAGATTAACTTAAAAAAAAAAAATTGTAGCCTTCTACATAAAAAAGCAATAAATGAACTGAGAAAGAAATTAGGAAAAAAAAAACACCCTTCACAATAGTCACAAATAATATAAAAGTGAAAGAACTGTATAACAAGAACTTCAAATATTTGAAGAAAGAAATTGGAAAAGCTATCGGAAGATGGATCTCCTATGCTCGTGTATTAGTAGAATTATCATAGTAAAATGGTTATCTTACTAAAAAGACTCTATGGGTTCAATATATCCCATTAAACTTCCAATGTAATTCTTTACATATTTTGAAAGAATAGTACTCAACTTCATACAGAAAAATGAAAAACCCAGAACAGCTAAAACAATTCTGTGCAATAAAAGAATATCCAGAGGTATCACCAACACTGCTTTCAAGAAGTTCTAAAGGGCTATAGTAATTAAAACAACATGGTATTGGCATAGAAACAGACACTTTAAGAGAATTGAATCTATGTTGCAGAATTAAATCCATATGTTTACAGACACTTGATTTTTGACAAAGAAGTCAAAATCATACAATTTAAAAAAGAAAGCATCTTTACCCAAGGAATTGTTCTGTCTAACTGGATGTCTGCATGTAGAAGAATGGAAATATATCTATATCTGTAAGTCTGCATAAACCAATTCCATGTGAACCAAAGGCTGCAACATAAAACCAAATATACTGAGCCTGATAGACGAGTTTGTGATAGAATACTCTTGAATGCATTGACACAAGGAACAACAAGTGAACAGAACACCCATAGCATAGCCACTGAGATCAGCAACTAATAAATGAGACCTTATAAAACTGAAAAGATTTTGTAAGACAAAGAATACTGCCAAAAATAGGGAAAACACAGTTCACAGAATGGTATAGAGAAAATTTAAATTAGCAATGTGATTGCTCTGGCATGAGATCACATCCAAAGACCTTCTTGGTCTATATGATCCAACCATAATGTAGACATACCCCAGATCACAGTGTGATCTGGTTGGAATACAGACATACCCTCAGCATACACCTTTAACTTTAACAATGGAAGTAAGGTTAGTTTGTAGCAGGAAACAGCCATGTTTAAAATGACTTCTAATTGAGGAGCAGGCAAAGTGATTATTCAGAAAGATTTCATAGAATGTGTCAGAGAATGGATATGAGTCTAACTCACAGGAGGATAGGACAGGAACGAGAGTCTACCTAAGAGGAGAGAGAGAGAGAGAGAGAGAGAGAGATGGAGTGGTGGTGGCAGTGGCAGTGGTGGTGTGTGTGTGTTTTACTAGAGATGGTTTTACAGAGACAGGATGCAGAGAGAACAAGCTAGACACAAGTGAAGACAGACCAAGCTTGAGAATGAGGAACTATAGATTATGACATATTACCAAATTAATTATGAGACTAAGCAGAGTAATTCAGACTGAAGCCAAGAGAGAAGGTGTATTGAATCAATCATCTTGGAAAATTAAATTTTATAGATGCTGAAAGCTTCCTGGGATAAGGCCTGGGATAGTTAGAACAGAGAAAGAAATGCTTTGGACTAAGCCATGTGTTCATACAGCTTGGGTTCAGCTCTCTACTCATCCCTTCATCTTAGAAAATAACAACGGCATTTACAGAATGGGAAAAGATTTTCACCAACTCCACATCTGACAGAGGGTTAATATCCAAAATATACAAAGAACTCAGGAAACAAGATATCAACAAACTAAATGATCCACTTAAAACATGGGATACAGATTTAAATGAGAATTCCCAAAAGAGAAATCTCTAAGGTATAGGAAGCATTTAAATATTCAACATCCTCAGTCATCAGGGAATGAAAATTAAGAATAACTCTGAAATTCCCTTTTACACCTGTCAGAATGGCTAAGATCAAATATATAACTGACAGCTCATGATGGCAAGGATGTGGAACAAAGAGAACACTCCTCCATTGGAAATCAATATGGTGGTATCTTAGAAAATTGGGAATCAATCTACCTCAAAATTGATCAATAGCATATATCTAAAGGACACTTCACCCTATAACAAGGACACTGGATCAACTATGTTTGTTGCAATTTTCTTTGTACTAGCTAGATTTCTCTCAATTAAAGAGTAGATAAAAGAAAATGTGGTGCATTTACACAATGGACTATTATTGAGCAATAAGCACACTTAAGCACTGATAATTCTATCTAGCCCATTAATTTCTGATTCATAAGAAAGATTTTTATCACAATTATTTGTATTTCACTTGAGTATTTGCTGAGCTGAGAACTAGCCTAGCCCAGGGGACATGTTCACACTCTGACCTTTAGCTGTCACCTGTGCATACAGGAAGTAGAGATGCCTCAAGTTTTAGAAGAGCTACTGCCAGGCTGTATGTCTGGCTACCTGCTGGGGTGCCATGATCACTATTCTGCTTTTCAAAGGAGGCAGAGCACAGTCCATATTGGGGTCCTCAGTCTGTGTTTTGCCTTATGGAAAACAGCAGAGTCTGGGATAATGGCTGTGGTTCCCGATCTCCCTTTTACCCAGGCGCCTCCGGCATTCTACTGGGAGTTTAACACAGGGGTTCCTGGTCTACAGGATCCTTCAGAGCATCCAAGCACCAGACAGGAAGGGGAAAACTGAGCTCAGGAGGGGATGGGAACAGGATCCAGTGTAGTTCTCAGTGAATGTTGTGTGCTTAGAGGGGCTGGGAAAGAGGTCTTCTCTGGGAGATTTACAAGAAGACCTCCCAGCTGCTCCTTGCGCCACCCCCCCTCCCATTCCCATGGCTATCCTTGATGAAGAGATGGCCCTTGCTTGTCCAGTCTGCTTTATTTAATAGGGAATGTAAAAGCATACACCTTACTCAGGGCGAATCATGACTTAAATTCCTTTTGTGGGAAGGAATGCCCAAGAAGGGAAGCTCATTGACTGAACACCCAGGGCCTATCTAGATACCTCATTAGCTTGGATAGCTCTAGGTTGATACACTAAGTGACTGAATACAATGGTTCCCTCAGTGGGGTGTCATGGTTATGGTTACGTTACATGTTCCAGAGCAGATAGTTTTACAGTGAGCTGGCTCCAAGCCTATCATACTCAATTTGGAGTTTCACAGGATCTGGGCTCACTTAACCCTACCAGTTCTTCTGTCTGTTGGCACAGACTGCTTGCCCCAAAAGCCACGCTATACCTTTCAAGAAATAATAACAAAATTCTTTTTTTTTAAATTCATATGACCCTGTACATAGAAAGTTCTGCTATCATAACTTCAAACTAAATTTATTGTGGCTTGTACAAAGAAAAAGTTTTCTCATTTCAAAGGATATAAGCCAATATATTAACATTTACATCTATTAAATGTCTACAGGACAAAAATTGTATTTATTCCTGTACTTTTCCAGTATCTTCAAAACTAAACTATTTAAATTATTTGTTTAACAACATATTCAAATATAAAAAGAAAGAAATTATTGTGGTAATAAACTTACTGTATGGGTTCTAGAAAATAGACCGATGTAGTTTTGAGTTCTAGTTTTTCGTGTGTCTTGTTTTGTTTTGCTTTTTTGAGACAGGATTTCTCTGTGTAGCCTTGGCTGACTGCCCTGGAGCTTGCTTTGTCAGCCAGGGGAGCCTTAAACTCAGATTTCTCCCGTGTTTGCTAAGAGCTGATATTAAAGATGTACACCATCACTCTGACCTGAGTAGTTTTTAATATTTGAATGTGTTACATATTTTTATCTAGGTAACACATAACGCACAAATATGTTGGTCTCTTTTTTTTTTATGATATACATGCAGATTCATTTAACACAGTGGTCAAGTGAGTTGTGCAGACCAATCACATCAGAAACACCTATGTGATTACCAAGGCTGCTTTGAAGTTCTTCACTACCTGGCTGATAGTACCTGGATTTTGTACAGTGTACGAAGTGTAGTAAATCAAACAATTCATAGATCCACCTGTACTCACTCAGACCTCAGCTTCATTCTATGAAGACCCACTTGCAGAAAACTGTGGAAGAGAAGATGGTCAGGTACCCATCCCACTGCAGAGAACCTCCTGAGCTTCCTATTTTACTTTACCCAGCAGGGTTATTTATAGCAAAATAAGAGCTTGACAGCATGCAGGAAGTTCAGCCTTGTATATATTTACATTTTCATTTTCTAGAGTATTCTACTTGTCTTTACCAATGATCTTTCTAATTATTTGACATTAAGGAGCAGACATCTGAGATTCTCAATGCCTAAAGAGGAGAACTGTGGACACATAACAACATTCGACATTGAAGAAACAGTTCTGTAAGACAGGAAAAGAACATTGCAAGTGTCACAATCAGACATTCTTTTTGTATCATTATGAGACAAATTAGCATAAATGATTCTCCAGATCAGAACAAATCTTTAGCCTCTGTTTTTTTGTCGATTCTGCGTTGTTGGGCTGCACCTATAACTGCACAATGTCCAGAGCTGCTGAGCATCTCAAAGACTGCACACACCACGACTGTCGGTCATTCTTTGTTCTGAGGACTTGACAGCGCTGCCACACTTCACTGCCTTCACCTCAGTTTGGATGTTAGATGATGAATAAGTTTCTTTCTTTCAACTTCTTTATTTCCATATGTTTTTTTCCAACTTTCAATTTGGTTAAAAGTTGTTCCTACATTAAATAGAATTTTTATGCCAATAATTGGTCAATGCATGTATTTGTAAAGATTCAGCCAGAAAATTACATCTTACTTTATGATTAGTAACTATCTTACCACTGTATTTGTAAAGCATAGACTTAAAATAAATTATAATCCTTTATTTGCATAAAATCATAAGGAATATTGTTAATAATATTTAATATCTAAAAGTTACATGTAAGTAGAGACTAATATAACACAGATTTTTAATAGATGTTGATCAAAGCAAAAAAAATGTCTTATTTATAGATTTATGTGACTACTTTGAAACAGAGGAAGGTACCATATCAAATTACTTTCTCATGTTTTTAGCAATGTAAGATGAGAAGTACTTACAAATAAATATAAAATGTACCTTTGTGTTTATATGTAGCAATAGATAAGATTTAACAGAATGTCCATTTTATTAACAGAGTTAAACTAACTATATAGCTTTTTAAAGTTGTTTTATTATATTTTAAGGAACATTTTAGTAATAATTTATTAGAGTTTAATGCATTATATTTATTGGTACTATGGGCAGTTCGGAGACTCACATGTTCACTGAAAGGCAACAACAGGTTCAAATACTAAAAGAAATACAAAATAGTGTATTGAAAAAAAATGACATGGGCTTCCTACAAAATTTTGGCCTGGAATTCACCACAAAGACCTGAAAAAAAATATATATATATATCTGTCTTCTATTGAAGACATGCCACTACATCTACTAATACATTTATTTAATGTTTGATAATTGTATAAATTCTCTACCAGACAGCCTGACAACTAGAAAAGCTAAAAAGCATAAACCCATTTATTTTATATGTTACAAGCTCAAATATTGGAAAACTGGCCCACTTAATACATAAAAAGGCAGGAAAATGATCAACCTAAGACTTCAGGGCAAATATGTCTCTTTGGAACTTTTAACAACTATCTCTTTAGGAAACTACTTTATGTATCTGTGTAGTGCTCCAAGATACACAGACTCAACAAGATAACATTCTTACTGTTGCCAAGTACTTGCAATCTGTTTGAACAGATAAGATTTGTATAAACAGAACTGGAAAACCAGAAAAAGGCAGACAAGTGTCACAAAAAATGGTGGGATTTGGGATTTTTTTCCCTTATAATTCAAAGATAAAATTAAATTCTTGCCACAGTTTCACATTATGTCCCAAAGCAATCCTGAAAGAAAAGAATGATGACTCTATTTAAGTCAATGTTTTCCTAATAATAGTAAATCACCAAGGTCTCTAATGTTATTAAATAAAATCTGTAACATATAAAAACAATATAACATCTCAATTTATAAAGAAATGACAATAAGAATAAGCATGATACATTTTAATTTGTGTCACCTTAAGAACCTTCATAGTATACACTAGGGAAAAATCCTCCACAACAAAAATGAAAATATCTACCAACATAACACACACCTTTAATCTCAGTACTCAGGATGAGGTCCCAGTATTGCTAGTTCCAAGCCAGCTTTTGCTTTATCCAGAGAGCCTGTCACCAGACAAAAAACAAAAACAAAATCAAACACAAAAACATGCAAAACAAGAACAACAAAATCTAACAACACATTAAAACAAAATATAACTTTAGGATATTAAGATAATTTTAATATACATAATTCTCAAAGTCTTACTGGAGGCTAAGAGCTTCTGTGAGCAGTAAACCATGCTCACCATTTAAAACAAAATTCTACATATGATAATTGTAGGTGGGAAAGACAAATATGTAAATGAAATCTGTGAAACAAAGATTTCCTGCATATTTCCATTCATTCTCCTGGCCCTCAGTGCTTCTATCCTGGTTTCCTCCCATACCTGATCCTGCCCACCTTTTCCCCTCCCTCTCCCTCTCCACTCTCCAACCCATATCTCTCCCTCCCTCTCCCCCCCATAATTATTTTGTTCTTCCTTCTCAGTGGGATTGAAGACACATTCTCACTTGGATTTCTTGTTAATCTTCACAGGTTCTGTGAGTTGTTATCATGGGTATTCTGTACTTATTGGCTAATATCCATTTATCAGTGAGTACATAACATGCATGTTCTTTTGAGTCTGAGTTATCTTGCTCATGATGATATTTTTCTGTTCCATCCATCTGCTTGCAAAATTCATAATGTCGTCTTTGTTAGTAGCTGGATAATATTCCATTGTGCAAATGAACCACATTTTATGTATCTATTCTTCGGTTGAAGGACCTCTGGGTTGCTTGCAGTGTCTGGCTATTATGAATAAGGCTGCTGTGAATATAGTGCAGTCTGTGTCCTTATGGTATGTTGTAGCAATTTTGGGGTATATGCCCAGGAGTGGCATAGCTGGGTCTTCAAGTAGAACTATTTCCAATTATCTGTGGAGCTGCCAGATTAATTTCCAGAATGATTGCATCAGCTTGCAATCCCACCAGCAATGGAAGAGTTTTCTTCTTTCTCCACATCCTCCATCAGCCTGAGCTATTACTTGATTTTTTTTCCCCAGATCTTAGCCATTCTGATTGGTATAAAGTGGAATCTCAGGGTTGTTTTGATTTGTATTTTCCTGATGATTAAGGATGTTGAACCTTTCTTTAGGTGCTACTCGGCCATTTGAGATTCCTCTGTTGAGAATTCTCTGTTTATTTTTGTACCCCATTGTACCCCAGTGACAAATAATTCTTCCTCTGCATTTGAACCAGCATCTTCTGCTATTTATTTTATTAATCTTGGCAGTTCTGGGGTAGCATAAAATCTAGAATAGTCTTAATTTGCATTTCTCTGGTGGATATAGATGATCAACATTTTAAAATGTTTCTTGGCCATTTGTGTTTCATCTTTTGGGACTTTCTGTTTAGTTCTATACCCCATTTTTCATCTTAATTTGGTAGTTTTTTTCTCAATGTTCAGTTTTTACTTTTGTATTTTTTAAGTCTCTATAGGTTTCAGATATTAACCTTAGATGTATAACAGGTAAAGTTTTTTTACTCTTCTCTAGACTGCCTGTTTGTTGGAATGGTTGATTCGTTGCTATATAGAGCTTTTCAGTTTCTGGAGATCCCATATTTTTTTATTGTTGGTCCTAATGTTCACTATCAAGGTGTTGTTGAGAAAGTTTTGTCCTGTCCCAATGAGTTCAACACTTTGTTCTAGCAGATTCAAGATATGAAGTCTTATTGTGAAACTTTTGATGCATTTGGTGTTGAGTTTCTGTGATGTGAAATATACGGATCTATTTTTTTTTTTATCTTAATACAGCTATTCAATTTGACCAGCAATAATTTTGAAGATATTGTCATTTCTCTCATGTATATTTTACTCAATTTACAAAAATAATTGATTGTAAGTATATATACTTATGTCTTTAATTTTAATCCATTGCTGTGTTCCCAGTTTGGGTAAGCTCTTACCCATGCTGGAGTAGGCACTGGCGATGCATCCTTCTTTGAGTCATTTCTATTCTTGTAAGTAACCCCTCCCCAAATCCCTGTATTATATAACTACAATAACACTGATTAGTTTATCAAGTTGAACACTGATTGTATACACACTTTGGTTTATTTTGAACTTTCTGTACTGAGTAGACATGTGTTGCATCTCCCCAGGAAATGTCTGTCATATAGTATCCTGTGAACGTGGTGTTATAGATTTGTCTTGTACCTTTCTAGACACCTTCTTGTTTAAGTTGAGAAATTTTTCTTATGTGACTTTTTGTTAAAATTACTTTATGTGCCCTTGACTTTGGTTTCCTCTCCTATTTTATTCTTATTATTCATTGGTTTGGTCTTTTCATCTCCTGGATACTTTGTGGAAGGATTTTGGTGTTACTTGCTTTAGAGTTAATGTTTTTCTTTAAACAATCCTTGTCTTCTACCTTGTCTTCAAAACATGGAACACTCTATCCCATGACTTACAGTCTTTTGGTGAAGTGTGCTTCACCGAAAGTGCTCTGAGGCTTCCATTTGACATGATATATTTCCATTTTCCAGCTTTATCTGGAATTTTTTTAGTGACTATTTTTATATCTTGAAAAGTTTTCACTAGTACATTCAACTGTTTTTATGTATTCCATGGTCTTAGTGTTATATGTGGGAACATGGGAAGGATCACTATTCTGTGCATCTGAGACACACCAAACATGTTCAAAATAAAAAATGCATTGAAACAAAAATGAACAATTTAATTGTGACTATTTACTGGTAGAAGGATTTCAATTGGTATTCTAACCCATTTAAATTTTTAAATGTTTCTCACTATTTTCTGAACTACAGCACGTTTTTTTAAAAAATAAGAGTAAACCTTTGTAGAAACACTGTGTGTTGTACAGCTAGGTAAAAAAGTCACTATACAATTGAAGTTTATGCATATTACTGATATTTTTGAGTATATTCCTTTTTAGCACTATAACAAAATTGTAAAAAAGTATTTTATACTTAAAATACAATTAGGACATAAACACTTAATCAATTAAGAACCTTCATAAATACTATGTCAAAACTTTTTCATTGTGTTGTTTGCTGTCATGATTACTGTAGGGTTTGGATATTTTCCTCCAAATTCCTGTTATTTTATGAGAAAAATATCAGGGACATCCTTCCTGAAGTTGAGTATTATAACTTTTGAAATAACTGATCCATAGGACCATTTAATAAGATGAGCTTTTTAAAATTGAAAACATTACCAAGTACATAAAAAAAATTAACACTTTACTTTAAATCATGTGGTTTTCTACTACTGTTTTTCTAATGAAGCTTATAAGATAAAAAATGTTCATTGATCCACTATTAATATTCTGAACATCTGGTCAGAATTTTATAAAAGCCTATTCATGCACACAGTTTGAACATTCACTCTTTTCAGAGTATAATTTGCATCTAGAAACACATAAAAATACATGAAATTAAACATAAATTCAAAAATATAGGCTAATGAACAGTTAAGAATCATAGTTGTATTTCCTCATTGAGATTTTTGATACATAAAACTGAATCATGGAAATTATATACTCTCTGAAATGCTACAGAAGGGAGGGGCAAAGGAAGGAAATGAAATGGAAGACAGAAAGATGAACAGAGCTGCCCATGGAGATGGTTTTATAATGAGAGGTCCATACTGTGGTGACCATCTATGGGAAAATCTTATCTGCTAATATTAACATCCAGGAAAGAGCCAGAGATGAATATGAACAGTTTTCTCACTCTAGCAAGGGAATTGTAAAATAAACTTATTAATCACAACCAGTCACCTCTCCTGCTGCTAAATGTACCTGTTTCCTAACAGCTTTATTTGATTGAAGAGCTATAGTAGCTACAGAATTATGTCATTTGTAAACTGGCATGGTGGCAGATATATTCCCTAAAGAGTTTGTACGTAAGCTGGAAGGTAAGACTTCTTTCTGTTTTTTAAAGTTTATTTGTATTGCTTGCTTTATATCTCTCCACCTGAGAGCAATAGATGCTGATGTAGTCAGGAGGCAGTTTGGGCACACACTTACTGCTAAGGATATAGGGTGTATGGACGGTAGTTACTTGACTAGAAGTTAGTGCTGTGTATATTACAGGCCAGAGGGGTTTTACATGGAATGACACATCCCCTGCAGACAGTACAAAGGGAAAGAAAACGTAACATCAAAGGAGACTTCTTTCCAGTATTTGGATGTCCCTTGGTTACTTCAGTCAGAAAAGAAAGACAGTGTTAACGTTAATATTGATAATAATTGAAAAGCCATTCCCCAAAGCACTATTATCTTTAGCTTGGAGCTCACCCAACTGGCATTTTATAAGAAATGAATATCAGGTATGATTTAAATGCTCCATTTTGTTCCTCACCTCTCCAAAGTTTTACGCAACTGTACCTTTTGGAACTTTTCTGGCTACATGTATTTTATGTTTTGCCTAATGAACTAAAAGCATATTCAGGTACAAACATTTTCATATTTTATAAGCATGCTCCTTTTCTACTTTCCAGTATACATAAAATTCTCATAAAATGAGATGTGACTTGTGCCTGACATATTGGCAAACCACAGAGAGCATAGATCTTCCCTCTGAACTGAACGTATATGTTCAAACATTAAGGCATCTTAATTACGACTCATCAGTGCCCATTTTGTTTAAGATTTAAAATCTAACCTAGAAACATTTTTGAGATTATAATATAATTACAACATTTTACTTTTCCCTTCCTTCCTTCAAATCTTCCAATATAACTCTTCTTACTTTCCTTCGAGCTCAGGCCTCATTTTTACTAATCCTAATTGCATGTGTGTACTCATAAGTACATCCATATGTATTCCCAAATACTACCTACTCAGTCTATATGGTACTTGTACTAAAAAATATTAAAAATCCAGGCATGGGGATTCTTCCCCACCTTAGACTATTTATGTTCCCAGATGAAAACCACACACTGCCTTTATATTTTTAAATAGCTTTAGGCAGCACAATAGCTGGGCAGCTGCCTACCATCCATGCTGTTAGAATCCACTTTCCTATCAATAACCCCCAGTTATCACTTACTATTTCCTGTGTTCCATCTGTGCTGCTCTTAATCCTATTGGGCAGCCCTCTGGACCACATTCCCCTGGCCCATGGAGGCTCTCTTCCCTCCTGCACATTCTTTTTTTGTCCCCATGGTGGCCTCTCTTTTCTTCCTCTTCTACATGGTTCTCTTTCTCCAAGCACCCTCATCCCTGCCAAACCTCATCCCCACCTATGTCTCTTCTGCCCAGTTATTAGCTGTTGACATCTTTATTCACCAATCAGAATTAACTTGGGGGCAGGGTCCCAGGGACTACCTGCAGACTCCAGGTCTTGAAGGCCATCACTTAGCATTGCAATAGATGGTAAAAGACAAAACCTCAACAGTTAATCGTATGTATGCTTTTAGACTAACCCTTCTTTTGGTCAATTAATGGGTGTCTTCTTTTTGGAAGACATCCTCTCCTGCTCCCAGCTCTCCTCAGTTGTCTGTGTAGAACTGGGCTTTTCTCTGTTCACTATGGCATGCTTATTAGTATTGTTGTTCAGCTCACATTTGGGCAGCCATGTTGGGTCTCTTTGATTTATTTTTTATTACATTTTTTTTTGATAGTTCTATGTGTGGCTGTGTGTGAAAGAACAAAGTTGTAGATATCAAATCATAACCTGTAAGAGTTGGTTCTTGTGGCTTCCAGTGAACTAACATGTCTTCAGGTCTGCTGGCAGGTACCTTAATCTACTGAGTCACCTCAATATCTTTCCCTACAAAATGAAAACACCTTTAAAGCCTACAATGATGATCAATCAAAATTTAGATGACTTTTTATTTAACTTTGTAATCCTGAAGTATCATTTTATGGACACATTACCTCTTACCGCAATGCAAATCAATTATAATGATGGAAGTAGATAGTTACAATATTTAATAAATTAAGCACCTTAAAACATTTAAATGTAAGAATGATATTGCCTTGTATTATAAAAAAAAATTATCCTTTAATTGGTAAGAACTTTCAAAATCTTCCATAATCTGAACAACATTTCACCAGATGAGTAACTTTTATCGGCTTTCTCTCCACATTCTCAACTTTTTTTCTATTACCTGCTTTTCAGGTAAATTAATCTTCAAAACTGAATACAGGTCTTTGGATAGTGCATATGCACAGTATTTTATTGTTGTGCTTCAAAGGTTACTAAAATCTTGAGCCATCGCCTGTAGCCTGCAAGTCATATCATCCCTCTGAGATTTTCCATGTAGACATTCAGAGCATGACAGAATGTTTATGACAATAATTCATAATGACATACAAACTCTTTTTATATTTTTAAAAAAATTTGTAAACCAATATAACACTTCGTTTTTATATTCTTTAAATACTATATATAATTGCAAACACTTCTTATGTGTTTCTGGAGGAAAAGATGATTTACTTAGTCAACTTTTATTTTTAAAACTGGATGTGCAACACCTTATTGTAATTGTTAAAAAAAATTCATAAGTATAGTGACATTCATAAAATTGTTAGAAATAATTTTCTTTAGAATTACTAGAGTGTTAAATACAGGAAATTAACTTTGTTATTACATAAAAATTATATATTTTCTATATCCTAAATGAGGCTATGTTAGATATTGAAAAAATGAGATATTTTATAAATGTATTTGCTATTTTTATCATACTTACTGTAACTAGTTAATCTGCTGAGCTTAGGAAATTTTAAGGGATATAAATGAAAATATGATAAAATAATTCCTCAGCTGTCCACAGGTATACCACTGGGGAATGACCCTAGGGCATCAGCAACACAGATATAACCCTGTGATCTACAATGGCTGTCTGCATGTAAGCTGTATTATTATAATAGGGGCACAAAGCTAGTAGGAATAATCACCCAGTACTTGATAAGATTTAAGGCCCACACCATGAGATGGAATCCATCATAGACACTGCTCATTTGTCTAAGAAACTGAGACTAGATTGAGTATGGACCTAGGGTAAAACCAAATACTACTCTTCTGCTAAAGCAAAATAGGAACAAAATAACTCCTAATGATACTCTGCTATACCTGTAGATCAGTGTCTTGCTATGCCAAAATCAAAGACGCTTTCTCTTATAACAGACAGGAACCAGTACAGAGACCCATTGGTCTTAAATGGGATGTTTCTATTAATTCCTTTTGCTCTTGGCTCAGAGATCCCTGTGGAAAAGAAGCAGAAAGATTGTAAGAGTCAGAAGGAATGAACCACACCAAGGAAATAAGGCCTTTTCAAAACAGAAGGATCAATTCACATATGAAGTCATAGAAACTGACAGCATGAGTATGTTGTACCTAGGGCTGGGTCTGATGTGGTCCCCAGGGCTGAGAATGGAACTTATAAGCCCATATCTCTAACACATAAGCTATCTCCAATTGATAACTGCTTACAAATGAAAAAAATTAGCTTTTCCCAACAGAGTTTCATGAGTTATACAAACTAATTCTATCACCAGATCCTATGGCCAACAGTAAATGGCGAACAGAAAACAACCTAAATAGTATTTTAGAGGTTGGAGGTTTTGTTTTATTTCTGTTTGTTTGTTTGTTTGTTTCTTCTCTCTTAGTGCTGTATCTGGGACCTTCCTTCTTTCCTCTGTCCCTCCTTTCCTTCCTTTTGTTCTCTCCCCCTCTCTCACCCTTCAAGTCTTTTCTTAATTTTTTGATTTCTGATTTGTGTTTTACATAATTTCTCTGTTTGCCAATGTGTGTTTCTCTGGGTCTATATGTTTTTCTGCTATTTTTTTGTTTTGTTTTGTTTTGCTTTGTTTTTCTGTTTGGTCATTTGTTTTATCCTATTTTGGTTTGTTTGCTTATATTTTATTTTGTTATTATTATTTTTTAGGTGCTTGTTTGTATTCCAATGAGAAAGAATAAGAAGGACTGTGCTTTGAGTGAGCAGGGAAGTCTGCAGGATCTGTGAGGAGTTGAAAGAAAAAGACACATTCAGAATATATCGTATTAAAATATGTTTTCACTTAAAAATTATAAAATTAGAAAAGGATAAACTCACTTAACAAAAACTGAACAAAATGCCCTCATATATAACACTGCTAATAATAGGAATATACCCAAGACTAAATAACTCATCATAAAAACTACAGCCATGAATATAAAAACTAATCTATTTTTTGAAATAATACATTAACATGGTTTAAGGTAAATTATATAATGGATAATAATTGTTCAATATTTTCTACAAGGAAGCTAATTATTTCATACAAATGTTTGTTATTTGTTCATAGCCCCTGTGTTTTGTTACTGATGATAAATCTATCTGGTGAATTAACTAAAATTAATGCATGTTCTGGGCTTTAAGCTTTGTATACAGTCTCTTAATGTGTATTTGATTGACATTTTTCTCTTAGGTTAATATATGACTAGAATTACTTTTATTATATGACAAGTGTAATATCTACATTTGTGATAATTGAAAGTATTTTCTAAAATTGACATACATATTTGTGCTCATACCATCAGTATATAGTTATAACTCCACTACAGTCTGCCAGCACTTATAATTTCTGATTGTTTAATTTTAGATATTTATTATAAAGAAATACATTTTATTTTGTTATTAAATTATTAAAAGTATTGTTGGTCTTCATTTACATGCTTATTAGTTCTTCATTATACTCTTTAGTGAAATTTCCCTTAAAATAACTCTCCTATTGAGAAGTCAGCTCAGGAACTTTGAGATATTCCACTAGGGCCCCCGCCCCCCTCTGAGCACATGGGCACCACTCCCCTCTTGGAAGAAACAGGTTAGAGAGCAAGTAGGCTGGAAGGGAGGGGCTGATTAAGCCCCTGCTACCTCCTTTCATAAAGCCCAATTAATTTAAAAGTCAAACTCTTCTGCCAATCACATTTTGCCTAATGGTTGCTGCTCTAAAATCAGTATATAAGGTCCCTGAATGTGATACTCGAAGTCACTCTCCCAGTCTTGATATGCAGAGCGATCTCAGCATGCTGAATTAATAAATTCCACTTGCATTTCGCATCAATCTCTGACTCCATGTGTTTACTCAGAAGGTCTCACACTATTTATTAAAGCATTCCTTTCCTAGTTATTGTTTTAATCGCTGTAGGATACATTTTTTTGTAATCACCTTAGCAGTTGTAATTCATACTTTATCACTGTTCATCATTTATGTTTTTCTTCTTTAATGGTATCTTTCACGTACTTTGCTTTAAATTTGTTTGAAGTCTGAAATACCTTTTAATTGTTTCTATGTTCTCTCATCATATCTAATCATCTTTGCTAAAATGCTATTACTGTAAAGGTCCATGATTCTGTAAGACTCTGGCGAGCCTTAACTTACTGGAGACTCCCAAGAACAATGCGGAGCTGGGGATGATGCAAAAGCAAGAGGAATTTTATTTTTCCAACGTGTTGGGGTCACCCTGCACACAAAGGAGAGAGAGAGAGAGATCAAACCCACGAAGCCTGTTCAGCAAGTTTTTATACGGTTTTCAGAGCAGCAACCATTAGGCACAATGTGATTGGCAGAACAGTGTAACTTTTAAACTGACAGGTCTTGAGGGAAAGAGGTGGCAAGAACTTGCCTTGTCTGTAGGTGACCAGTGGTCGATCCGCCTGTGGAATGTGTCTACGTGCTCTGGGCCTCCCCTACCCACAGATGGCTGATGGGTGCCTCCCCGCCCCCATACTCTGAGGAATGTAATTAACCTCTCCCCTCTTCTGGAGGGGAGGGAGGGGGCTGGTGGAATTTTCCAAAGGTCCTGAACTGACCTCTTCAATTCACCAAAGAGTGATACCCAATACTCAAATAGTACATAAATGTGTTGCAGTAAATCTCCAACCCCAATAACCCCATGCAAAAAACACAACTCAGTTATTATATTTATAAGCTGTATACCTGGATTGGACAGATCTATCACTACACTAATCTATTCTGCAGCTATGAGATCCCTCACTACTTGCTGTTTCTCCAGGATATATGGTTCTGCTCCATCTTCCTTCCACCTCTTCTTCCTCTGTCTTCCTCCTTTGTCCCCTCCCCCTCCCCCACTCTCTAAATCCTCCAGCCCCACCTTTCCCTTCCACTGTTCAATCACAGGCTTCAACCTTTATTTGGCCAGTTAAAATGGGGAGAAGATTCACATGAAATCACCAGAATCATCCACTTTTTTCAGGGCAACCCCTCTTGAAGAAACAGAATTAACATCAGAATATAAACAGCACCAGGAAGACCCATACCATAAACATAAAGAGTGTTTTATTCTGTAGAAATTAAGCATGCTGTGGTCTGCCATTACCAAGATAGAAAGGCAACCAAGGGATTTAAGATTTAAGATTTAAAGCACATTAGGAGAATTCAGGGTAGGTGGGCTTTGTCTTACTCTATCACTAGGCATTCCAGAACCATTATTAGGGTGTGGTGGTTGGAGACTGTTGCTGAGGAATCCCTGGGTAGACGAGCATTGTCTTTATCTCTAAGGACATTCCATTACCAGGTTATGATAGCTGGCTGAAAACTGCTGACCAATTGTTCTTGCTTCAGGCCATGTGGTAAGGTAGTTTCTGATGGAAGGGCAGTTTCATACTAGCCTGAAGCCTGGGTTTTTAAGCCTAATCTCCTGAACTGCCAATTTGGACTCTATCATGGAGTCGGCCTGTTTCATCATTACAAACTCTTCTATTCCTTTCAAAAGTTAAATATCCCTATGCTATTAGGATCATTATCCATTTATTTAATTACTTTTATTGGCTTATAGACAATTCTGCTAGGCTCTACTCAACAGCTGCTTAAACACCTTGCATAGCCAGGCATATAAGAGGGACTGCTTGCTACCCCATCTCCTATCCCCTCCTTCTTTTCTCTCTCTCTCTCTCTCTCTCTCTCTCTCTCTCTCTCTCTCTCTCTCTCCTTTCTCTCCTTTTCCACACATGTTACCAGCAGGATTCTTCCTCTCTTCCTCTCTTTTTTATTTCTTTTTGTTCTCCTTGACACCTCCTCTTTTTTTCTCAGTCTCTGCCCCATTTTCAGGTCCTCTTCCCTTCCCCCTACAATAAATCTTCCTTACACTAGAGCTGTCACATGGCTTGATTATTTAGGGAGACACCTGCGCATGGGCCCACTGTTCCCTTCTACTGTATTATACTGCCATTTTATAACATAAAACTTAACAGGCTCTCCTGGTGCACACACAGGTTGGGATTTTGAGACTTTATCTCTGCCTGCCTGTGATAGGATGTGTCTTTCCAGTTACCCTGACCACTATACTTCTCAAACATTGGTGAGTTTCCCCTCCTTGTCAGCCCCATCGACTAGAGGGACCAACCACTGAGTTCCTAGCTATACTTTGGTGTCCTTCAGGGTGGAGGAGCCCAGGCTATAGCCTTTACGGCTAGAGCCAACCCTTCTCTGTTAGCCTACACCAAACCCCTGTTCCCTTGGGTGAGGTTTCTCTCTTGTCAAGTCACATCTCCTCCCTTTTCTCTCACCAATATCCTAGTATCTGCTGACTCATGCTTTACAAATGTCTGCTGGTCCCTGACTGTCACACAACAACCTGTTCAGTCAGCCTGCACCACAGGCTCTATTATTACCTCTGTCCTTTGGAAGCTTTGCTGCTGATGCTAATAACCCTTTTTGCTCATGGAAATTGAGTCTGTGCCTTTACTTCCAGGTTCCCTACTGGAATGCAACCTGGATCTCAAACCCCTAACAGTATGTTTAATCCCATTTATTATAAGGGACCTTTACAATTATTGCCATTGGTATGATAAATATAAATTAATTTGCCATTCCCCATTTCTCTTGGTGGGATATGACTCAAGCATTCCCGCCAATATCTGTTCCCAAGCCTAACACATGATCTCCTTCCAACATCTACTCTATAACTTCCAAGCCAAACTGCTAATCTCCCAACTTTCATGGATCCTTTGTCTGTGATTTCATTCCAAATTCTAGTTAAAATACTCTTTCCACATGGCATGAGCTCTCGGCCATCCCACATGGACCTGGACCCTATTGGCCCCTCCCTCCCTCCCATGGCACCTCATGAGGAGCACTGTCTCCATTAATAGATCCAGATTTTATTTCTGATTTCCAAATTCTTAGCATCACAGGCAAATGACTCAAACACCTCTTATACTTAAACTCACTCTTATTTTTAAAGGTCTACTTCCTAAAAATCTTTTATCTCTGATTTCTTAACATTCTCCTTTCAAATAACAACAACAACAACAACAACAACAACAACAACAACAAATGTTTCAATTAAACAGTCGGATTCCTGGATATTAGCCCAAAAGCTTGGAATACCCAAGATACAATTCACAGAAGCTCAAAAAGAAGGAAGACCAAAGTATGGGTACTTCAGTCCTGAGAGGCTCTGCCGGAGCCTGACATATACAGAAGCAGATGCTTGTAGCCAACCATTGGAGACTGATCATGGGGTCCCCAATGGAGAAGTTAGAGAAAGGACTGAAGGAGCTAAAGGGGTTTGCAACCCCATAGGAAGAAAAACAATATCAACCAACCAGAGCGCCCAATGGAGGGATCCATAGTTCCAGCTGCATATGTAGCAGAGGATGTCCTTGTCAGGCATAAATAGGAGAAGAGTCCCTTGGTCCTATGAAGGCTCAATAGATGCCCCAGTGTAGAGAAATTTGAGGGCAGTGAGGTGGAATTGGGTGGATAGGTGGAGGAATACCCTCATAGAAGCAGGGTAAGGGGGGGATAGGATAGAGGGGTTCCAAGGGAGGAGATCAGGAAAGGGTATAACATTTGAAATGTAAATAAATAAAATAGCCAATATAAAACAAACAAACAAACAAACAAAAAATAGTCGGACTCCCCTAGTCTACTCTAGTTATAAGTTGGCTTCTGTGTGCCAGCCTAGGTGAGACAAGGTGAGGCCCCATGTGGTAAACTGGAGCCCCAGCACTGAGAAGGTGAAGGCTGGCAGAGGTGACTTGGACAGGATCTCTGAGCAACCCCTTTTCCCGCACACTTGGCCCATTGTACTATATGGGTTCCTTAGCACACACCAGCATCTGCTGACAAGGCTCATAGTTTATGCTGGGTTATTTGTGTGATGATAAAAATTCAAAGTTATATTTCTACAACATGCTATTATACAATTCTAATATACAATGCTAATTTAAATGTTTCTTATATAATAATAAAATTTCAAGATCACAGTGGTCTATTCCGACTAACAGCTAATTTAAAATGCATTTCTAACCATTGGTCTGTTTGCTCATACATAGACCCTACATGCTTGTGCAAATGAATCACTTCCTCAAAGATATGTTTAGACTTTATTTTGCTAATGTTATTAGGCTATAATATAGCCTAAGATTTTTATAAGCTATTGATTTTTATAATGATATACAGTATAAATGTCAAAAGAATCCGGTCTCTTTATGGACCATATTCATAGACTGAAAGGTTTTGTTTTGATACTAGAAGATTTTCAACTCAAAATCATGATTTTTAAGGGCCAGACCTACTCTCATAAAAGCTTTTATAATAAAAACCAAACAAAAACCAAACAAACAAAAACCTAAAAAACAAGGTGATAGCCAGTAACCTTAAGAATGGTCGTATCCTCTAATATGTTCAGGAATATATTTAAAGCCCTGCTAAGGGCTGATGCAGCTAAGTTTAAGAATTAGCTTTATTTACCCTCCTGATTTATGTTTGCTAGTTACACTTAGATCATATAATTAGAAACAGACATAGATCATCTAACTCAGACATGCTTAATAGGTACTAGCTCTCAATCATGTCAGAGGTCCGTTGAATATGCCATTAAATGTTTAAACTGACTATGCCAATCAGAGACTCCCAAATCCCAGTGTCCCCCCAAGGTCTCTAGGAAGATATGGGCATAGCAGTGCAGAAGTCTACCTGAATTGTGGTACATTAACCACTGGAAGACACTGCCCCCATACCTTGCCTGCTGCCAGGGATCAGCCTGAACTGTGGACAGAGGACACCTAGAGAGTTGATTGTGTCATATTGCCTAAGATAAGGTGAGATCATCTCACCCAAGTTCCTCTTCCACAGGTAAACAAAAGCCTCTCATCTTCTGGACTTGATGGCCAGAATGTCTCTCTGATGGAAACTATAGGAACCTGGGAGAACTGTTTAGGTAGTGGAATATAGACTAACCTCTGTCATTTTAATTAATATATGACATCTACATTAAAATGTATCCTTCTCAGGTCTCTAGTTACATTGACAGCTAAGCTAACTGTTGCTTTACAGCTAAAGAACAAGCAACTAGCTCCTTATTGTAAGGTAATTCTTCTTAGCTCATTAGTCAACTCTTGTTAAGCAGGTTTGCCTTGCTCACAGTCTTCATGATAAAATGAATCAAGTTTCAGATGTAATGTTTTGCTATCCCTTTACAGAAAGGAACTCAGTTTGTAGAGACTATTTCCTAATAATCAACCACCAGTGTCTCATGGCACATGACATGAGACCTACATAGAGCATGTTGGAGCATGGACATGTGGCAATCCTGCCTCTGCTTCTTGGGTACTAGGATTAGAGACATGCACCACTACATCTAGCCTACTATTACTACTTGAAGAAATATTTTCATAATATTTATCATTCTTAAAGTCAACATTTCACATAAAAGAGTAGTCATGAGGATCATCAATTTGTTTGATGGTAGAATTTTACTTCTGTCAATTAATTCAACTTTATATCTTATGAACCAAAGCTAATTTAATTCTCATCAGGTAAATTTGGGGAAGTGACCTCATTTTGCAAAACCAATCTCTCTCTCTCTCTCTCTCTCTCTCTCTCTCTCTCCTTATTATAAAAAGATTCTTCTCTCATATGAAGCATCCTGATCACAATTTCTCCTCTCTCCACTCCCTCACCCCTTCTACCTCTCCTCTCCCACAGATCTACTCCCCCTACAATTCCCATCAGAAAATAGCATGTCTCCAAAAGACAACAACCCAAAACAAGGAAAGAAGATAAGACAAGACAAAAACCCTCTTATCAAGGCTGGGCATGGCAAGTCAATATATGGAAAAGAGGCCCAAGAACAGGCAATACAGTCAGAGACATGCATACTCCCACTGCTAGGAGTACCCAAAACACAAGTGAAGAGCCATCACAATCACATATACACAGATGAACTGATGCAGACCCTATGCCTGTTGTATCTGGGAACTAATATGAGCCATGCTTAGACAAAACCTAATTTTATTTCTCTAAAAATATAAGCCACTTCTTTTTTATAAAGTGAGAGATAATTTGTATTTGCGGTGATAGCCTTATTTTATAAAGAAACTTACAAGAGCAGAGTACTCTTTTTCAGCTCCAAATCTAGCCTGAAAACCCCCTGAGAACTCACTGATGTCAAGAGCCGTGGGCAAATAGATGTCTTCTGTGAGAGAGGCTTCTCTTTTATTACTTCTTTCACAAATAAACACTGGGGAGTTGGAAGCCAGCATCCCAGAAGCTCACCTATACCTATGAGATAGACAGGCAAGAACGTTTAGCTAGAGGTGAGGCCTTAATTAGACATTTCTATTTGTAAATAAGCTTGGTCAAATGTCAGCTGAGCATTTTCTAATTTTACCTTAAATTTTTACTTTTAAGAATTTTGTTTTAAACACCTTGATGTTTCATTCAAACGTGAGATTGCATCATGAACAGAGCAGCTTTTCCGGTGAGCATCTGCTATCTCATAGTAATAGTCAACAACCACTTTTAGACTATGTTTTTCTTGCCAGCATTTTCTATGTTCTATAATATGACATATTCCATGTATTAAAGGTTTCCTGGAAGTAAAGAAGATTCTTTAAATAAAAGTAGAATGTCAGAGTCTACTCTGCATCTACATATGATCTTTAAAATACTTGATTGAAAATGTATCTTTACAAGCAAATGTTGGTTATAAATCTAGAAATGAAGACATTTTTCATTGATATCAACCATCTATTAATCAATCTTTGTTGCTCTTAGTGGCTTTCCTGAACAAAAATCAAGTTTCAAAATATTTTTCCTTTTTGCAATAAGATTAATGCCCACAGAAATAGAAGCTGACAAATCAATAACGATACTTAAAATTGATGTAGGAAAATTGCAAACCATTTCCTGAAGAAAAGATGGAAGACCTACAATATAAATTATATTTGAACAAATCATCAAGAGAAGCAATTTAAAACAACCAAACAAAAGAAGTAAGTCAGCAAATTTAATAATAAAGGCTTCAGTCACAAACAAGCTTTAAAAACACCAAGATTATCTATTTGTGGAATCACCATTTGAAACACAGAAATACAACCAACATGTAGTTATTTCTATGAGGATTTCTAATTTTCATCAAAACCTATTAATCTGATCCCATCAGACATAAATATCCTAATATATTACAATTATTTTTAGTCAAATCATTTCTCTAACTGCTTATAATGTTTCTTTATGACTTTTTACTGAATTTTTACCTGTCATCAATCCATGCATTCTTGACTAAGGTTTAGGTTAGGTTTCATCTATATAACTAAATAAATGTAAATATACATAGAAACAAATACATGTTCATACCTGTTTCAATGCACTTGTGAATGGACTTTGTTGGTGGGTGCTGATTTTTCACCTTAATAACAGTGATCAAAATAATGTTATTCTTAACCATTTTATACTGTAGTGGTTCCTGTTAATACTTCCAGAAGAAAGGTTATCACACACATTTTTGTCTATTCACTCAAGTTTGGTACTGTATATCCTTAATATCCAGTCTGTAGTATTTTCCATTTTTTTCAAGGTTAAATTTATCAATGGTTACCTTTCCATAAGTTTGTGAATTCATTTCAGGTCTTTTACTTTTTTGCTCTTCACTTTGCCCTTATGCTTGTATCAGTGACATCATAATAAAGGCAGAAGTCACCGGTCACCTTTGTGGAGTCAGATTTCCTATTATTTCCAAACCACAAGCACTCCATACATGGCCTATTGCTGCCTGCACGCTACTCTTCCATCTCAACTCTGCAAGCATCAGTCACTCTAACTAAATAAAACTACGTATTCACAATAATTACAACAAATTACCAAATGAATGGCAGTAAAAGGAAGTTACATATTTATGAATATGCTTACTCTTTTTCCCCCCATGCCTTGACAGTAGCCTACATGTTTAAGTGATACAAGTGGTGAATAAACACTTCCTAATGATAGAGGAAAACGGCCTATAGAAAAATCATATAGTAAATATCCTAGTTTTTATTTCTATTTAATCCTCAAAGGTAAAAGCTTGCATCAGCTCAGCCAAAAGGTAGGCACATTCATTAAATACTAGATAATGAGAGGCTAGCAACTATAAATTTGATGCTAATAAGATGTTAAATAAATCTCTTCTCAACAACTGGAGTATCTGAAACCTGTGCAGTCATTTTCTGTCTGTGTGTGAATGGGGCTATTTTCACAAAGACTTAGTAACAGACTACAACCTGTATTATATTGTCTTTACTAAGTGACATCAAAAGCATCCCTCAGGGCAAGGCAAGTCAAGATAACCCGGAGATGTCTCATTTGCTACCAGAGTTCCAGGATAATTTTAAAAACATCTAAAAAACCTCAAATAGGATTAAAGAAATGTCAAAGTTGTAGAGTGCGTACCTGCCCAATAATGACAATTTGGCTTGATAAAAGAAAATAGTAATTGCAGCCAATTGTGCTGAATTGATCCTATAAAAGGATCTAAGTCCGTGATGACACTCAGAACTTTGAAAAAATTAAAAAAAAAAGCTTAAAATATGTGAAGAGTAAATGTCTATAAGTTCTGCTATATATACTTACAGAAATGACTTGTAATGATTAAAATTTAATGCTTGCATAGCATACTTACATTTTTATAATTGCCAAAGAGAAAAATCTTACAGGATATTGTAATTCTAAGAGTATTTATATTTATTTTAACAAATAAGTAGATTAAATTTAAATCATTACATATTGTGGCATCAGTATCATAAATCAGGAAATATACTATATAATACGCTAGAAGATATGTTTTATTCTACATCATGTAATAGGTCTGAGTACAATTTAGAAACTAACGACAACCTAGTAACCATATTTAAAGTTAACAGTGCTAAGGTAGCTCATCAATGCCTATCCACAGCATCTCACTAGACAACAGTGAGGGTACCTGTGCTGTAGACCCTGTTAGGAGATGGAACATATATGTACTTCATATGCAATATACTTCTGGTAAAATAAAATTGATTAAACTTTAACTTCATTAATTTTATTTTACTGCTTTTAGGAAGACCAGTTTTATGAAACACAAAGTATGATAAATATTATTAAATATTAGGATAAGAAGATGATTCCAGGATAAATCTAAGCTTGAACACTATGTTAAATAATTTAGTTACATAAACAATAATTTTAACGCAGATATCACGCAGACATTGCTAACTGAGTATGTGTTTCACACTATATAAGGTGTAGGTTCTCACAATAGAAGGCGATACACTTTGTTCTATCTTAAGGAACTATGTTTCTTTAGAGTAAACGTTAGGCAGTTGTCAATCACTGTCCAAAATACATACTAATCTAAGAATTGAACTGATAATAATCAAAATTAAATCTTTGTATTATTAAAAGAAATATTTATTTTCAAAGTTCTTATGAAACTTCTAAGATTTCATTGGTATCTTTCTGATAATTGTGAGTTCAGAAAAATCTGTTTTTAAAGAAGAATTTTAATAACGAAAAAACCTAGATTCAATGATGTTCATCATTTTTAAAATATAGCATTCCAATTTACTTCGTACTTCAGTGTCTTTATGCTGTTAATATATAGAAAAAAAATAAGAACAAGACAATTTTTTGATCCATGATTTGAGAGCTGAGTTTGATAGCTACAGTATTAAAAAATAGTTTATTGTAAAAGAACATTCTGCAGCATAGCATTTTAGGATTTTAAAATGTAACAAAGGTAAGGATTTTTCAAGAAATTCACTATAATAGCATTGGGAGCTAACTTAGAGGAATATAACAGGAAGATGCATTACAGACAAGTAGTATTCTCTCTTCACATAAAGTAATAGTACCTGTTATTGTATGTTTGTTGTTTCAAATGTTCTTCATGAGTATATTTGAAGTGCTCAAGGTAGGATTATAATGGTATAATATGACTTACAAAACAAATTCCAGGGAAAGATCTCTTACATACTGGAAAACATTATATATTTTCAAAGAAATTTATTTGCATAGGATTCATATACAATCTTGAAGTCTATAGTTTGTTATTGTGGCTTTAGAATGATATACTATAATTTGTATGTATGTTTTAATTCTATGAGATACATGACTTTGGTAGGCTCATATGTTTGAAATATATTTACAATAACAGTGCTTTTGTTCTCTAAAATAAAATAGTAAATTTACAAAGAATTAAAATTTTTGCACCTAGTACTGTAATAATAATCTTTCAGTGATCTCTTGACCTTCATAAGCACATCTGGCTTTATGGAAGGTAAGGACTTGATGTGTATAGCATAGCATAACATGGATGCTCACCATCAACCTTTCCTTACGTCTTTGACTCAATGAGTTCACATGACTATGTCATTGAAATGAAAGCATACTGGAGTCTTATGTACCAGAATTGCAATGTAGACATCATTAACATAGTCATTTGTTGTTCGTTCTTCTGTAATTGCAGAAGTCTGAGAAGATTTCATGAGTCTGAATAAATGTGAGTGAGAAGGGAGGGCTAAAACAGTGAGTAGGTTTCAGATGGATGAACTGAGAGACACATCTGCCAGCTCTGACAGTTCACATTTTAATGGGAGATTGTTCTTTCCCAGTCAATATACACAAGAAAAACTAATTAAAACACAAAGCACAGAACTGAAGATTTACTCCAGGAATGACCATTTGAATAGAGTTCCATTAATCAATGGGTCTGCATTTCAAGGCATACATTTAATTTTTTTTTATTATAACACATTTATAATATGAGAAATATATGAAGTAAATTTTACATATTATTTTACATTTATTAAATTTCATAATACTATCAATTTATATATAGAAAGAACAGAAATAATGTCAACAACTTAACTAACCATTGAAACTAATAAGGAAGAGATTTTAAGTTTTAAGTAGCAAAGTTCCTTCAGTAACTAATTCATTTATTTGTTCAGACATTAAAGATAATAATCTCAGAAAGTATTTAGTACTAACTGAAGAGAATGAAAGTGACAGTCATCTTACCTTCTTTTCCCTCAGCAGTTTTTCTGCTTTACATTATTAATAGAAGGCCAATGTCACTTGAAGGCACAGAAAAAATTTCTCTAAAAGCCTTGAGTGTGGTATACCTCTTGGATGCTACATAATCTTTCATTTGATGCTATCGGCAAACAAGTGACACAGTACTAGACAAGAAAGATTTTATGCATGATATTTATTTGATTGAAAGTTATAGACTGTCAAGAACCCATGTAATTTCATAATTTTTCTTCTTGGATTGCTAGAGAAAGAAAATGTATCTAACTGTGGAAAACATCTTATGATAGTCAGAGATGCAGACAACAGGTAAATAAGTGAAAACAGAAAGATAAAATGAAAAGGGTTGTCATTACTAAGGTTCCCTGTGAATCTTAACCCATTTCTAAGCTTTGATTGGTTAGTGTACTACAAAATGTGTTTCCAATGGCTGTCCATCGAAGTGAAACATTGATATGAATTAATTCAGGCACAAGACTGAATCAAGATCTCTGAACGGTGAGCACTCTTTGTTCTCACACCAACTTTGATCTTCAGTCTTCCTTCTCTCATCTTTCCAACCCCAAAGTTCTTGGCTATCTCCATACCCAAAGACCTGCATCCCACAACAAGGTTTCTTCACAAGCTACCTTTGTCTGATTTAAGACTCTTCTTCACTTTCCCAATCTACACTCTTCCCAAGGCTATCTCGACAAACATAACCCAAGATGTAGAGCCATGATTTCAGACTCGTGTTTGCCTGGTCCAATTAACCATCTCATCTACCAGACATAAAGTAAAAGAAATAAGCCTATGAATCTTGGTCAAATTATAAAACAAAACCAACATAAATGACCTAGACAGCATGATTTCGATCAAAACCACTAGTCTAACTCAAGTGTTCCATATATATAATTCATTTTGTTTATTTACAATACAAATGCTGTCCCCTTCTCAGTCTCCCCTCCACAAACCCAACCCCCTCCACTTTGCCTCTAAAAGTTCCCCCACCCAGTCACCCACTCCTAGCATCCCCCTTCGCTGGGTCAACAAGCCTCCACAAGACCAAGAGCTTCCCCTACCATTGGTGCCAGATAAGGCAGTCCTCTGCTACATATGTAGCAATTGCCATGGACCCACTCACTATTGTTTGGTTGGTGGTTTACTCCCTAGTGGTTCTGAAGGGTCTGGTTTGTTGATAATGCTGTTCTTTCTATGGGGTTGCAATCCACTTCAGCTCCTTCAGTCCTTCCCCTAACTCTTCCATCAGGGTCCCTAGGCTCATTTCAATAGTTGGCAGTGAGTATCTGCATCTGTCTTAGTCATGTGCCTCCAGAGCCTCTCAGAGAACAACTATACCAGGCTCCTGTCTGCAAACACTCTTTGGCATCAACAATAGTGTCATGGTTTGGTGTCTGTGGATGGAATGAATCCCAAGGTGGTGCAGTCTCTGGAGGGCCTTTCCTTCAGTCTCTGCTCCAATTTTTGTCCCTGCATTTCCTTTAGACAGGAACGATTCTGAGTTTATGATTTTGAGATGGGTGGGTGGCCTCATCCATCTACTGGGAGTCATGTCTATCTTCTGGAGGTGGTCTCTTCAGGTTCTATCTCCTTGATGTTGGGTGTTTTGGCTAATGTCATCCCCATTGGTTCCTGGGAGCTTCTCACACCCTAGTGTCTGGGACTTTCTAGTAGTTCCTCAAATTCCCTAACCACAACACTTCATGTATCTATTCATTCTCTTGGCCCTCTGTACTTCTCTCCTGTCTCTTCCCAAACCTGAATCTTCTCCACTTTTCCCTCTCTCCTTTCCCACTCAGGTCCCTTCCTCCTTCTATGTCCTGTGATTATTTGTTCTCCCTTTTAAGTGGAATTGATACATCCCCACTTTGGCCTTCCTTCTTGTTAAGTTTCATATAGTCTGCGAGTCTTATTCTGCGATTTTGGGCTAAAATCTACTTATCACTGAGTACCTTGTGTGTGCTTTTGTGTCTGGGATATCTCACTCAGGATATTTTCTAGTTCCATCCACTTACCTGCAAAATTCATGAAGTCATTGTTTTTAATAGCTGAGTAGTATTTCATTGTGTAAATGTACCACATTTTGTGTATCCATGCTTCCATTGAGGAACATCTGGGTTGTTTCCAGCTTCTGGCTATTATAAATAAGGCTTCTATGAACATAGTGGAGCACATGTCCTTGTTATATGGTCGAGAATCTTTTGGGTATATGCACAGTAGTGGTATAGCTGGGTCTTCAGGTAGAACTACTTCCAATTTTCTGAGGAACTGCCAGATTAGTTTCCAAAGTGGTTGTACGAGCTTGAAATCCCATCATAAATGGAGGAGTGTTCCTCTTTCTCAATTGTCACCTGCGTTTTTGATCTTAGTCTTTCTGATTGGTGTAAGGTGGCATCTCAGGGACCTTTTGATTTGCACTTCCCTGATGACGAAGGAGGTTGAACATTTCTTTAAGTGCTTCTCAGCTATTCGAGATTCCTCAGATTACAATTCTTTGTTTAACTCTGTACCCAGTTTTCAATTGGGTTATTTGGTTTTCTGAAAACTAACTTATTGAGTTATTTGTATATTTTGGGTATTATCCCTCTATCAGATGTGGTGTTGGTAAAGGTCTTTTCTCAATTTGTTCGGTTGCCAATTTGTCTTATTGACAGTATCCTTTGCCTTGCAGAAGCTTTTCAAATTCATAAGATCCCATTCGTCAATTATTGATCTCTGAGCCTGAGACATTGGTGTTCTGTTCAGGAAATTTTCTCCTGTGGGAATGTGTTCAAGGGTCTTTCCCATTTTCTCTTCTATTAGATTCAGTGTATCTGGTTTTATGTGGAGGTCCTTGATTCACTTGGACTTGAGCTTTGTACAAAAAGGTAAAAATAGATCAATCTGCATTCTTCTACATGCATAGAAGGTATCATATTGGGAAATGAGTAACATGCTTTAGAGAAATCTTTAATAGAGTTTTACATGAGTTTAAGTCAGTGGCTCCAACTGATCCTAATTGACACAATAAATGAACTGCTACAGTAAATCTGGATTTACTCTTTTTGCTTTATCTGGGTCAAGAGCATGGAAGGGTATATAATTTAAGACTACAGATATGCATTAGCATATTTTGTAAAATTGGATTACATAGAATATCCAAGGTAAGTAAGACTCATTCCTACATCATTCTCTTAAAAGCAGGTTAAACAAACAGATTGAATACACAATAGTCTTAGGTGACCTCAAGGTTTATTATTAAATCTGGCTATGGGGTCCAGCAAAAGGTCCACTCTCTTAGAATAGAAGATATTTTAATAATATTCCAGTACCATATTCATCTCAATATTAAAGATTGTTACCACCTTAAATTTAAAAAAAAAAAATAGAAAAAGCACTCAAAGAAAGCAGGTAGGCATTGTCATTCTAATATCTGACAAAATAGACTTCAAACTAAAACTAATCAGAAGAGACAGGGGATACTTCATCCTAATCAAAGGTTCTATTAATCACGATAATAGTACAATAATAACCTATATAGGAAACACTAGCACAACCAATTTTATAACATGCATACTAATAGAATTAAGAATGCAGATTAATAGATATCCAATAATAATAACTGTTGTCAAGATGCCACTTTCTCCAAAAGAGGTCATCCTGTATAAAACAATAATCATAGACACCAGAATTGAACGTCCCCTTTATCAAAAGACTTAACAGATTTCTCCATAATATTTTACTCTGATACCAAAGAATATTCATTCTAATTAGTCATACATAAAATCTTCACAAAAATAGATCATATGTTGGAACATGAACCAAACCTTAAAAACTATAGAAAACTTAAAAGAATCTAATGACAACTCCATATGAAATATTATTCTAAATGGAGAAAACATCAAAGAAATCCAATTAAAATCTTGAATAAGACAGGGCTGTCCACTATCCCTACTTCTTTTTAATACAGTTATATAAGCATTAACCAAAACAAAAGACAGAAAAAAATTAAAAGTATACAAATAAAAAAAGAAGCCTAATCATTTCTATTTATATACACACACACACACACACACACACACACACATATATGATATAAAAAAACTTCTGGAAATGATAAATAATTTCAGCAAAGTGGCAGTATACAATATACCAGCAACTTTCAATACACCAACAACAAAGGCACTACAAACAACAAAGTGGGGCTGGAGAGATGGCTCAGCGGTTAAGAGCACTGACTGCTCTTCTAAAGGTCCTGAGTTCAATTCCCAGCAACCACATGGTGGCTCATAACCATCTGTAATGGGATCCGATGCCCTTTTCTGGTGTGTCTGAAGACAGTGATAGTGTACTCATATACATAAAATAAATAAAAAAAAAAAAAAGAAAGAAAGAAAGAAAAAGATCACGGACATGCTTCCATTTATAATGGTATCAAATACAACCAAATATTTTATAATGAATTAACAGAGATCTCTATAATACAATTTTCAAATCCTCAAAGAAATATGCTTGAGAAATGCACTAGAAAATAGAAAAATATTCCATTTTATGGGTTTTTGGTTTATAGGTTGATTAAATTGAAAATATGAAAATGACCATCCCTGCTAAAAATTATTTACAAATCCAATGCAATCATAGGCAAAACGCTCACAGCATTCTTTACACAAATAGAAGAAAATGTCCCCAAACTCATATGGAACCAGAATGCCAAGATAACCATATAAACCAAAGCAAAACAGATTAATACTAGGAGGGTTGCCAATCTAGATGTCAAGTTATAGAACTTCAGCAGTAAAAACAATATGAGACTAACAAAAATAGGCATGATGACCATTGGAATAAAACTGAAATCTCAACCATGAGGGCATATACTTGTGTATATGCATTTATACACTATATTTATTTTAAATGAATCAACAAGCAATCATTTGTCCTGATATGTTTCCTAAAATAACCACAGACTAATAAAGAGCGCAATGATACTTATGAGAATCCTCCTTGTCGAAAGCACTGTTATGTTGATGCGAAAAGACAGCATTTAGTTGGGGACTTGCATACTTGCATACAGGTTCTAAGGTTTAGTTCATTAGCATCATGGTGAAGAGCATGATGCCATGCAGGAGATGCTGCAGCATTAACTGAGAGCTACATCCTCTCCAATGTGAAACTTCCTAATCCTCATAATCTTTTCAAACTGTTCAACTCCATGATGACAAAGCAGTCACATAAATGAGCAGATTATTCTTACACAAACCTTCACGTTCCGTTTGAGTGGTTGGTCAGTATAGACCAAGCGAGTCTTAAAACATGTAGGGTACTGGTATTGCACTTACATGCCTCTCAGATGTTGAAGGTAAGCTTCATATTACTGAGAACTTGGCACATATAAGACTCAGAACTCAAACTACTTGAGCTATATATATCATATATATATATATATATATATATAACACATATTTATAATAACTATAAATACTTGATATTTTAAGGAAGTCTAGAGTGTTTTAATTCTATACTTTCTTTTTATAAAATTAGAAATTTTTGTGTGCCAGAGAAACTACCAGTAATGTTTATTATCTTAGTTACTTAGGGCTATTGTATAAAATAAATGTAAATTGGGTAACTTAAAATCATGGAGTCTTATTACTTTATACCTCAGCAGCTAGAAATGTAGATGGTGGCACTGTCTTTATGCCACCTGTGGTGAAAAACTCTCCTTTACCTCTTCCTAGCAACTAGTGTGCTACCAGAAATTTTAGGTTTTAGCTACTCACACTTCTACTCCTATTATTACATGACATTCTTTACTATTTTGAGTCACATCTTCTGTGTTTTAAGAATCGCTATTTTATTTCATTAAAGGTATATTTAAATAAAATGCTAATTTAGTTACCTAAATTCTCAGTGGCACTATTTCAAACAAATAAGGTTTTTTTGATATAAGAGTTTCAGGACATTAGCATACATTTTGAGCAAGACAAATCAATCTATGTTGGTTCACATGTAGAGATATAATAATTTACACTTTTATATTTTAAGCTCTTTTGGTAGGAGTTAGTATAGGAGGGAAAATACTTTCTGGACACATTCCTAATAAAACTAGATATATAGTTATAATGAGATTCAGGGACTTGAGGATGCATGACATATTGCAAATATTTGTGAAGTGATGCACAAGTTAATATTGTCTGGCTCAAAGAATTACCGTGAATTTAGGGAGCTTAGGTTTCTTTCCTGAACTTTTTATAAAGCACATTTCATCGTATTTCATATTCTTCTCAGATACTATAACCAGAGAAGTTTGTAATAGGTCCAAATATTCAGATAATAGATAATTTCATTCCTTGAAACTGGCAAAGAATTGACTATTTGGAGAAAGAGAGAACTTACAGAAAGTATAAGTAAACAGCTTTATCTAAGTAAGCTAACAGCTCTCATCAGGAAAGAGACTATCCTTAGATTGATGTGTTCATGGGGCTAGTAGTTGGGACTCTGTGCTGGGTATTTTAAAGACTCCTTGTTCCTCTTATTTTGCATAGCCTGTGTTTATTATTATCAAGTGTTTATTATCGAATGAACAATTCTTTCCACTGTTTTGCTGTCATGTCCTTTGGGAAAAAATTAGCTTTCTCGAGAAGCATATCTAATGAAACATTTTCCTAGCTGACTATACACTTCTCACTCCTTTAGTCTCCCTTTTTAGGGAGTGATACCAACTACACACAGCAATGACTGTTCTAACAGGTTTATGATATGAGGTAGCAGCACTTAGAAAGGACTGATCTGAAAATGAGAACTTCTATGATGAAAGTTTGTAGGGAATGTCCAGAGGGCTGTGATGGATTTCTAGAGGCCACAGCATCATGGGTTTCATTTGACAAGTTTAGAGATAAAGCTAGCAATGCTGTTAAAAAGGAAAGTACCAAATAGTAACAATAGGGCCATCAAAGAATTCCACTGGCCAGGGTCAGGAGGACAGTCAGGCTTTGATGGAATGTAGATAGATAGTCTTTTGGTGCAGTCCCTGAATGTTACTTTCCATCAGGGTTTAAGTATTTTGCTAAATTCAATGAGATGTATTTGAAATTGAAATATACCTCCTCACCAGAAAGTAGTAGGTTCAAGTTCAAGTAACTGTCCTCTTCTATTTGAGATATGCTATCAAAGAACATCTGTACAATAGATGAAGTTTAGTGTGAACAGTAACTGCTTCAGTTAGCTCTGTCAAGCTGTTGAAAAAAAAAAACATAAATGGAAAAACCAGAGGAATCAGAGTCATTCATAGGACATCAGTAGAAATTTTTATGATACTATTCTTGGGAAAAGTCTTTTCATTGCAGAGAGATGTCCTGAGTCCAACAACTTCTGACATTTGTAGGATAAGGACGGAGATATGTTTCATTTCTGATCCAGCCTGGTCCTTGGAGTTGGGAATGGCAATATTAAGCACCAGGATAGGCACATTAAATGATTGGGACTTATGGTAGTTTATCTTTTTACAAGGTATAATTCAGTGCCAAGGAAAGGGACAAGCCTGGTTTGTAAATCCTACTGTCTCATAAAGAAGAGAGAGGGTGAAGGTTTTCCAACCACTAAAAGTCTCAGACAGGGGCAGCAGAAGATCTTTTTGCTTTTCTTTTCTTTCTTTCTTTTCTTTTTTTTTTTTTTTTTTTTTTTTACCTTTTAAAGGCATCCCCAATAAAGGATGAGGAAAGTATCAGAAAATGATTGACATGAAGTGGAATTTTGAATTTTGTGCACTGAGAGTCTTTGTAACAGATCTTGCAATTGGTTATTACTTTTCCCCTTGGGCAATGGTGTGTTAAGATAATTAAATGATTTTAAAATTCTGAGCATAGAGGTAAAAGGGCTGAAGAAATGAAGGGGAGACCATTTGCAACCATTACAGCAAGAAGAATAGAGGCCTGAGAAAGACAACTATTTCAAAAAAGGCCCTGCATTGTGCTAATGGATTAGACAATGTCCATCAAAGGTGTTAATTTATTAATCTTATTAAATTAAATTAATTTATTCTTTGTTATGTTTACTATGTCACTCTGTTCTAATTATATATGTGGGCTGAATATCATTTTGTGTCCTAATTAGAGTTTCTAACACTGTGGTTAAACACCGTGACTTAAAAACAAGTCTAAAAGAAAATGGTTTATTTTTCTAACACTTCCACATCATAGTCTATCGTTAAAGGAAGTCAGGACAGGAATTCAAACAGGGTAGGAACCTGGAGGCAGGAGATGATGCAGAGGCCATAGATGAGTGCTGCTTACTGGCTTTTTCATTATGGCTTCCTCTGTCTGCTTTCTTGTAGACTCCGAGCCTAGGAATACCAGGACCCACATGGGCTAGTTCCTCTCCTTCCAATCACCAATTAAGAAAATTCACTACACCTGGATCTTATGAGGGAAGTTTCTCAATTGAGGTCATCTCCACTCAGATGACTCTAATTGTGGCACATTGATTTAAAGCTAGTTTAAGTTTCTGACATTTTCAAATTGCAGATTATTTATCTTATTGGTTTGATCCATGGTAGGCTAATCCATGTCTAAATAAAAATATTTCTGTAATCTCTTTCTGGATTGAAACAGAGTATCCTGTCTGTATATTCTTTCTAAATTATCTCTTAGTTTTCTTGAAAAGGAATGCATTCAAGACTGCCAAGGAAAAAATATCATGCCAGGGGACAAAGAAATTCTATAAGAGAAAAATGATTTTGCAATTAGTTGAGCTCATTTCCCTAAAGATAGCTAACAAAATCTCTGAGAGCAGAATAATGTATGTTAACAAGTATATCTGTAGTCCCTCAGTCATGAAAATGTATGTTGAAATCTCTTTACTGAATCATATTTTCTTCAAGTGCAAACCATTGAAATTTTAATTTTGCTTGCAAAAATTAAAAAAGAAAATTTTCCTGAGGTGTTTTTGTAAAAGATCAAAATGAATAACAAGTGGCAACATAATTCTGTAATAGTTGGAAACTGAGTTCAAAAGACATCTGCTCATAAATCCAACTTCTGTGGCCAAAGACAACTAATTGGACCATTGGTAGATGGTTAGAAATATACATACAGGCAAGGAAAATACTTTCAAGAATGAGAGTGTTCTTTAAAGAATGAGAGAGGTGACTGGAAAGGTACATTCCTGAAGCCCTGGGCAATGAGCCTTGAGACCCTTTGTAGTTCATTTACATAACACCTGAGTATCCCATACTTTTTTATTAAAGGATTTTCTTGAGCATGCTCAGTTTGTTCAGTTGGGTGTATGAAATTCAAGTGGGGAAGGTCTTGCAGTTTTTCACTACCAGTGAAGACTGGAAGTCAAGGAAGAAATAAAGAAATAAGTTATAAGCTTTCTAAAATTCAATAAAACTGAAGGCACAACATAACATGTGCATAATGAAAGAAGTCATAAGAGAACAGTTTAGAGTAATAAGTGACTTTATAAAGTAATTGGAGAGATCTCATACTAGCCTTTCATCAGCTTGTCTGAAAGCTCTAGAACAAAAAGAAACAAGCACACCCAAGACAAGTAGACAGCAGCAAAGTATCAAACTCAAGGATGAAATCAATAAATTAGAAACAAAGAGAACAATACAATGAATCAATGAAGTCAATAGCTGTTTTTTTTCTTTTAAAAAAATCAACAAGATAGAAAAACCCTTAGGCAAACTAACTAAAAAGCAGAGAAACAGTGTGGAAATTAATAAAATCAAATTATAAAGATAGACATAACCACAAACACTAAGGAAATTTTAAAAATTTCCTCAATAAGCCTTATTTCTAAAACATATGCTGCACAAAATTGGAAAATCTAAACAAAATGGATGATATTCTAGATGGATGCCACTTACCAAATTTAAATCAAGATCAGATAAACTATTTAAATATTCCTACATCATCTAAGGAGACTGGAAGAGAGGTACTTCTATAATCTCTCAAGGAAGGTCAGTAGTGATGTATTTTCTCCAGCAAGGCTATACTACTTCCTCTAACAGCTAACAGTGCCAAAAACCAGTAGGTGCAAAGAATGAAAACAACTTATCTTGTGAAGGTTATTTCACTCAAATCATCCACAATTTTTTCCCCACATATTTCTAAATATTTACAAAAATGATAAAAATGGGAATAGAAGACATAGACAGATAGTAGCTCGCTTCTTATGATAGCTGCTTCTTTTGCTGAAGAACATGACAGAGAACTAAAATAGCCCCGTAGGAAGGGAAAGCCACTTGAGGCAAATATTTGGGGTATGTAACCCAAAGCCCTGCCACTGGACCTTCAGTCTGGGGACCCGTTCACCCTGATGCAAGTTGTCACCTTGCCCCAAGAACAGTTTTTAACTTTGACTTTCTTTGAGTTTCCGTCTTCTATGTTTTCCAGTCAATTCTTTAGTTTTCTCATGGAATAAATTGTCACCCAATCTCTGATTCTACACCTACATAACTGAATAAAAATCACAATGAATAACTAGGAGGAATGGGGAGAATTCAGCATCTGATGGCTTCTTCTTAGCTAATGGACTCTCTGACTATGGTTAGCATAGGTGGAAACCCTTTCAGCCACCTACTCCGTCTTGACATAAAGACACCAGGACATTTGGTTTTGAGACAACAGCCAATTTTTAGTCTCAAATAGCCAAGTGGAGGTTTGTCCCACCAATTTGTAGAATGGAGGAATAGGGCAAATGGTTATGACACTCTTGAGCTAAGAGATGCCACTTCCAGAATGGGAAGGACCAATCACTTTCCCTGGAAGAAATATTCTAAAAGAAAAAAAAAAAACTCATCTAATATACTTTACCGACATTCCTTCCTTTATGCTACATGGGAAACATTCTTTATGGAAACCCAGAAAAAAATCAATGAAAAGCATTCTGCCTCAACTATTTTGAGAAGCCTATCAGGATTCCCTTAGGTTGCCTTTTCTATAGTCCCAACCTTTGTTGACATATTCTCCAACTTCAGGTCCCCCATTTTTCACTGCCTCTTTTTCGTCTTGGTCATGTTCCCCTTAACCAAACTTAGTCCAGTCTGGTGTGTACCTGGAAGACACAAAGATCATACTGTTAGTATAGCTAATAACCTTCTGGTAATTAGCCAGATCTCTTGGAGATTTGGTGTGACTGGAAGTCTCTTCTTTTCCCAGATGGATACTTCTACAATCACAGGAAATGTGTTTCAATCCTTCAATAGGCAAGTCTGAAAACATAAAATTGATTGGCTTTTGTTACATTTTGAAGCCATTTCTCCAAGAAATCAAAAGGGAGATCTTTTAAAGAAGGAAATTACTTAACAGATCTAAGAATTTATGTAGCTTAGATTATATCATCTGGAAACAGGGATGATCCAAGTTTTTTTTTTTTTCTGATTTAAATCACTCATTTAATTTTTGACTTATTGCTTTAGATACCAATTCAATCATTGCACCAACTAAGAATAGAATAGTTGATACCCACATCTCCATCCTGACTTAAAAGAAAATTTCCATATTAATTATAACTTTGGATATAAGCTTTCCGTTCATAACCTTTATTAATTTTTCTCCTGTTCCTAGTTTGTTGATGTTTCCATTGTGGAAGAATGTTGATATATGCCTATTATACATCTATTTGTTATTTTTATTGATGTGCATATATTTAAATATCCTTCTGTCTTTGGATTGGTACTAATTGGACCATGGTGTATAATGTATTAACATATTAAATTTGATTAAACTGAAAATAATTTTCTATATTAATCATGGAACATGATATATAAATTTCATTTTCTGTTCTGTCTTTATTTGCTTTCTGTAATATAAAGAATCTGGAAATTTGTGACTTTAGACTGTCCTCAAACCCTTTACTTTATACAGATGATGCAGACTGCTTGAGTCCTTGTCGGTTTATAGTCAGGATAGCAAGATGAAAGAATCCAGTTATCACAGGTTCCCAAATGCCCTTTATACATTGAGAAAAGTAAAAATAAGAAGAAATTGAAAGGCCAAGTTACTTGTCTATATGGTAAATCTGGAAAAACCTTGGAGAAAAAATAGACTTTCACTGAGATCGAAGCATCCTTCTATACCAATCAAGTATTTCATTTTATAATGACAATTAAGAATTATCTGCTCTACATACCCTGCTTGTTCTTTTGTGACTGAGTTACCTCACTCAGGATATTTTCAAGTTCCATTTATTTACGTGAGAATTTCATGAAGTCATTGTTTTTAATACCTGAGTAGTATTCCATTGTGTAAATGTACCATTTTCTATATCCATTCCTCTGTTGAAGGACTGGGCCGTTTTCAGCTTCTGGCTATTATTAATATGGCTGCCATGAACATAGTGGAGCATGTGTCTTTATTACATGTTGGAGCATCATCTGGGTATATGCCCAGGAGTGGAATAGCTGGGTCCTCAGGTAGTACTATGTCCAATTTTCTGAGGGTCCACCAAATTGATTTCCAGAGTGGTTGCACCAGCTTGCAATCCCACCAGCAGTGGAGGAGTGTTCCTCTTTCTCCACATTCTCGCCAGCATCTGCTGTCACCTGAGTTTTTGATCTTAGCCATTCTGACTGTTATGAGGTGGAATCTCAGGGTTGTTTTGATTTGCATTTCCCTGATTACTAAGGTTGTTGAACATTTCTTTAGGTGCTTCTCAGCCCTTCACTGATAAGTGAATATTAGTCCAAACTTTCGGAATACCCAAGATTCAATTCACAGCAAACATTGGACTGAGCATGGGATCCTGGATGGAAGAGTTGGAGAAGGGACTGAAGGAGCTGAAGGAGTTTGCAAAGCCATGGAGTGAGCAGCAGTGTCAACTTGCCAGACCCTCTGGTGCTTCAGGAGACTGGGCCACCAACCAAAGAATACACATGGGGGGACCCATGGTGCTGACCACATATGTGGCAGAGGAGGGCCTTGTTAGTAATCCAGGGGAGGAGAGACCGCAGTATAGGGGAATGCCAGGGAGGAAAGATGGGAGTGGGTGAGTGGGTGGAGGAATACTCTCATTAGAGGCAGGGGAGGGGGGAATAGGACAGGGGGTTTCCAAAGGGGAGACCTGGAAAGGGGGAAATATTTGAAATGTAAATAAAGTATCAAAAAATAAAAATTGAAAAAAAGAAAAAATTATCTGATCTATATTTTGATAGAAATTAGAAAAAGAGAACCCAATATAATGTCAAAAAGACAACATGTGAAATTGTAACACTGATATATTTTTAGTGTGATGCCAGTAGAACAAACTTGTATGAGAACATTATCCTGAACTAGAGCTTTAAAAATATGAATTGTTAACCTGACTGATCTGAATACTTACAATTAGCATTACTTTTTAATTTGAAAAGAAAAATTAGGATGCAAGACATTTTATTCCTGATTTGATCATAAATAAATATAGTTGAGAAAATTTTCTGTTATCAATTAAGTAGCAAGATTCATGAGTATGTGTATACCTTATCTTTGTGAATACTTGATTTTTAACAGAAGTCACAATGCAATGTGAAATAATTTGGAACTTTTTTCTCTTCAGTTTATAATTAGGTGCCTGAGGGAATACAGTTCCATACAGAACATATCATTTGTCCAAAAACCTAATGAGTTATGCACAATTTTTCAAGGAAAAATATCAGGGATCATTCTATTCTGACCCAGACATATATGCTCTGGCCTAAACCAGTGTGTTCGAGATCCAATGGACAGTAGGCCATTCTAATTTTAGTGTGTTCATTTCTCCTCTACTATAATGTTTTGTAAAATAAATGCTGGTGAAAATAACTTAGGAAAGTAAATGGAAAAACTTAATTAGGTGAAAGAAAATCAACACATCACAGCCTGTACCCTTGAGCTAAAATGCAAAACAATGTTGTTCTTATAAGAAATACATCCTTAGTTTTCAATAAGTATAGCAGAGATTAATGACCCTTTAGTTGAAAGACTCGAGCAGAAAATATCTGTAAATCATTTGTTGGTTTGAAGGAAAATATCCCAAGAATGTTTTATTAGATGTTTTGTTTCAGTAATAACATTCATCTTTTTCTTCTGCAGCGCTGCCAGGAATATGACCAATCAGAGAATGGTAATTGCATTTCTCAGTAATGCAGCTCCATACACTCTAAGTGTTCTGACTGCAAGACACTCTAAATAAGGAACCTGAAAGATTGACATTTACCCACATTCTATCTGATATGCTTATAGAATTCTACCCTGTTTTTCTTTCATACTAAGTAAAAACAAACAAAAAAAAGTACATTGTTTTAAATGTGTTACAAACTCAACAGCATTTTCTGACTTTTAATTTCATAAATTTCATTTATATTTTTAAACCAAAAACCATTTCAGCATGGAATCCATCTTTCATGTTGTACTCTTTGTTTCATTTTTGCCTGTATATCAATCTTTCCAGTTTTGTTATAACCCATGTCCTAGGAAGTTAGAAAATTTAAAAACATTGTGATGTTTTACTATTCATAGATTTCTATGACTATCTTTCAGTGAATATTTATAAACAGTGACTAGTTAAACAATTTAATAAAGAATACCCTGGGGCAAAACAAACCAGAATAAATTTGGAGAAGTCATATCATATACACTTAATGTGAACTTCATTGATGAATAATTCATCATACCAATAGAAAGAGTAGAAATAATTAAAACTTCTTGAATGTCAGCTAAGAGAAATATGAATTTAAAAATAAGCATGTCTCATATGATATGCTGGTGCTTTAGTGGCACTAAAGATGTAGGATTAACTTTTTACTACCTGATTTGATGTAAGGCCCACGTCATGAGATGAAACCCATCCCTGACACTGCTCTGCTGTCCAAGAAGCTAAGATAAACTAGATATATCATGGGTCGAAAACTCTGCTAATTAAGGTTGAAGTCCACCATGACTGGATAACCTCTGGGCTCAGTGCAATATGGGAGACTCCCTTTGCAAGCAGAATTTCTCCTTCTCTGACCTTGTCATGGGAATTCTAAAACAGAGAGAGACTATGAAAGCATTGTAAAAGGCAGAGGGATAAATGACGGTAAGGAAACAAGACCTTCTAAATACAACAGGATTGATGCACCTTTGAACTCAAAGAGAATGTGAAACCATGCACAGATCTGCTGGGTCTACTCTAGATAAGGCCCCCAGTGAGTGGGAAAGTGAATATAAGTCCCCTTTCTTAACCAGCATGCTATCTGCAATTGACAATTGCTAACAAAGGAGAAATTAGTTTACTGGGTAAATTTCTATGAACAGAGTGTCCTTGTGATACGGTGGAGCATTCATCTTTAATGGATAGAACTAGAAAATATAATCCTGAGATAACTCAGACCCAAAAGGATATTCATAATACATAATCACTGATGAGTACATATTAGCCATAAACTACAGGACACCCATGATACACACTACAGACCCAAAAAAGTTAAACAAGAAGGAGGTCCAAGGGAAGATGCTTGAATCTCACATAGAATCAGGAATAAAATAGTCATAGGTTGCAGAGGGAGGAAGGGAATTGGGTGGGAGAGAGGATGGGAGGGGAAAAGGGGTTCAGAATTAGGTGTGTGGGGAGACAGAAAAGATGGCCAGAGGGACAAGAGAATAATTGAAAATCTTCAGATGGCAGGTTGGGGTGAGGCAGGGTGAGGATGGGATGGAATCAGATAAATCTCTCAGAAAGCCCAGAGACCTGGAATGGTGGAGGCTCCCAGGAGTCAATGAGAGTGACCTTAGCCAAGATGCCTATCAATGAGCACATGAAACTAGAAGAGGCCACCCCCTGTAGTCAGAAAGGACCCCCAGTAGAGGGATAAGGACACCAACCCACCCACAAAACATTAAACCCATATTTTGTCCTGTATAAAAGACATGCAGGGACAAAGATGGAGCAGAGACTGAAGGAATGTCTAATCAATAACTTGCCTAATTTGAGGCCCATTTCATTGGCAAACACTAATCCCTGACACTATTACTGATACTCTGGTATGCTTGCTGACAGGAGCCTAGCAAAATTGTCCTTTAAGAGGCTCTACCCATCAGCTGACTGAAACAGATGCAGATACCCAAAGCTAAACATTGGTCTTAGGTTAGGAACTCATATGGAAAAGTTGGGGGAAAGACTGAAGGCCCTGAGGGGATGGGAATTCTTCAGGAAGACCAAAAGAATTAACTAACATGGACTCTTGTGAGCTCTGAGACTGAGCAACCAATCAAAGAACATACATGGGCTAGACCAAACCCCCAGGGAAATAGATAGCAGAAGTGCAGCTCAATCTCCATGTGGGTCCTGCAACAACTGGAAAGGGAACTATCCCTAAAGCTTTTTAGCTTAACTGTGGAACACAGTCCCTAACAGGGCTGCCTTGTCTGGCTACAGTGAAAGAGGATGCACCTAGTGCTGCTGAGACATGATGCAGCAGGCTGAGAGTAAGAGTCTAGAGCAGAGAGATGGAAAAATGGAGAGAGAAAGAAAAGAATATTTAAAGAGTATCATAAAACCAGAAAGCGGTTTTCTGAAAAAGGCAGTAGTAATCCCTGTTGAGAATAGTTTACTTTGAGCAGTTTTAAAGAAGACAGTGTCTTTTCCTTCTATCTGCTTTTTGCTATCCCTTTCCTGTTATAGAATCTGATGTCTTACCTGATGCAGGACAGAGGAGGAAACTTTTAAACAATTATGCTCGGGTCTGGAGAGAAAGTCCATAATACAACTTCATAGCCAGCTTTTTGATAGAGTTGAACACTCTAATGCAATTTTTAATATTATCTTTACCAAAAAGACACTTAGATCTCTGTTAAAATTGAATTCAGCAATCAGAGGGAGAGGTGAGCAAGCAGAGCAATCAAGGCTTAGAGATAAGGGATTTTTGAGAGTATGGAGAAAAAAATTTGGAAATAAGCGATTTGGTCTATCAGTTGTTTGTGCAGTGGCAGGAATTGTTACAATCCCCGAGAAGCTGGAAATCTAGAGTGCTATTTTTGGCCATTGACTGATCTGTGCTATAGCCAAGCGGTTAGCAGTAAGACATCTAGGTTTAATGAATCCTTTGATTCTGGGGAGGAAAAGCAATTAAGGAAGGCAAAGAGGGAGTGTTCCAAAAGGGAAGAGATCATGGCATGGGAAGAGCCCATAGTTAGGGACTGGAGTCAGCTCAAAAAGGGAGTAAGCAGAAAGGAAGAAATGTGGGAGAGGCTTAGGGAAAGAGTCACAGATTCTCTCTGGAGAGCAGGATTCTAATGACCTCCACAGAGGAGCTGATTGAGAAGAGTTAGTGTCCCCGTGACAGTGACAAAAATTTCAATCCAGAGCATCCCCAAGTAGATCCCCAGTCAGAACACCAGTGTGAATTGTGTCATGGTAGTGGGCTCCAGCAGCAAATGGAGACAAAGAGTGACACTGATTCAGCAGGAGAGAGCAGGTGGAGACAAATTCTAGAATTTGGAGTTGAACATGGCAGGTAACAGAAGACAGCAGAAACAAATGATACATACCTTAGAAGAGTCAAATCAACTTTGGTTCAGTTAGGACAGGCTGAGACCCTTGAAAGGGGCCCATTTAATCCTTACCCAAGTGTTTTGACATAAGATATATGAATTCATGACATGACAACTCCATGGTATGTTTATGGAGAAGGGTTTTATTGTAAATATGGTATGTGTGTATGTGTGTGTGTGTGTGTAAATGTAACAAGCTATTACAACAGTGGAATTTCACAGTTATTTTTATGATCATGGGAAAGGTACATGTTATTGTTTTATACTCAAGAAAGCTCCCGTAATGTACCATGAAACAGTTTATGATGTATAGTTCACAAGGTTATAGAGAAAGAACAAGTCAAAACAAAAACCAAACCAAACCAACCAATCAATGAACCAAAAAACAAAAACAAGTTGATTATTAGCTGAGGAAATGTTTAGAGAGAGGGAAATACCATAAGGAAAACCATGGACATCAGTTAAATTCTAGCATTGTGTTTAACTATGAAAAGGAAAAAAAGATGGAGTCAGCAGGGCCTTAACAGTTTAATTGCCAGAATTTAGGGAAATGGAATTTCCTTTGGACCTGACATAAACAAATAGTACTTCTTTTAATTTCAGTTTACCATATATAAACAAAATAATATTGAGTCAGATTTATTTATCTTATTATATGACTTTCTTTATTCCTTATCATGAAGCATGTGATAAAATAAACTTTAAATGCACCTAATATGACACAACATTAGATTATGTCTTAAAATTTGTAACCAAATTGATTTTTGATTGTTCATCATCTAGCCTATCATTTTTAATAAGAGAGATAAAATGTCTGACACAGAAATTACTACTTTATCAAATACTTTTTAGAAGTACTTCTTTCTATGGAATAATTAATTTCAAAATATATTTTTGTTAGCAATTTATATTTTATTTGTTATATTTCATACTGTTCAATGCATGTAATTATTTGGCATATCTCCTAAAGCAAAGTACTTTTTTATGCACTCTTAAATGTATCAATACACAAATGCATGTCATGCTTTTGCACATTTGATAGATGCATCAGAATGAGTGTTCTTTGAGGACAAGACTCCTTTGTTTAAAAAATAATAATTTAAGTATTTATTCATCTTTCATATATTATATCCCCACTGCATTGTCCCATCCTTTCTCTCCTTCCAAGTCCTCCTCCTCACCTACCCTCTCCTCCATATCCACTCCTTCTCATATCCTTTTAGAAAAGAGTAGGTCTCCTAGGGATATCAATCACACATGATATAAGAAGCTACAAAAAGACTAGACCCATTCCCTCATATCAAAACTAAACAAGGCAACCAAGTAGGAGCAGATGGGTCCCAAAAGCAGGCAAAAGTCTTGGAGACACTTTCACTGTTAGACATCACACAAGAACACCAAACTACAAAAACCATAACATATATGTAGAACACCTAGGTTAGATTCATCCAGGTTCCTTGAGTGTCACTTCAGTCTCTGTGAGCTTCTATGATCCCTGGTTAGTTGAATCTGTGGGTTGTGTTCTTATGGTGTCGTTAAAGCCTCTGTACCCTACAATCCTTTCTCCCCTTCATTCTTCCAAAGGATTCCCCGAGCTCCACATCGTGTTCAGCTACATCTTCATCTGCTCTTATCAGTGGCTGGATGAAACCCCTCTGATGATGATCATGCTGGGCTCTAATCTAGGAGCATTTGTTTGGTCTGGTCTCTCTTAGATCTCTTGGCTATCCAGCCTCTGATACCTGGGCTCTTCAGTTGGCTACTTCCACAAGTTCTATGCTACCTTTACATGAGCACCTCTTGCGGGCAAGACAAATTGTAGGTCTAAAGTTTGATGGCTAGGTTAGTGTCCCAGTCCCTTCACTGGAAACCTTGCATGGTTACAGAATATGACCTCTTTTGGATTCTGCATCTCCCATTAGTAAGACTCTTCATTAAGGTCATGCTCATACATTCCAGTGAGTTTCTATTGCATCTAGGCACCTAACTCAATCCTGAAATGCCCACCAAATAGTTGCGTATTCCAGGACACTTCCCCCTTCATCTGTCTGCCCCATTTGATCCTTCTTGTCCTATTCCCACGTGCCCCCAAATACACCTACGAAATCTAATCCATCTCTCCTTCCCAAAAAAAGCTACATGTCCCTTCTTGAACTCTATTTATTACTTAGTGTCTTTGGGTTTGTGGATTGTAGCATAACTATCCTTACTTAACAGCTAATATCCACTTACAAGTAATGCTACATACTGTGGTATATTCATACATACAGGATAGTACATACTATGCTATGTTACTGAGTTTGGATTACTTCACTCAGGATGGTTTATTTTTCTAGTTTCATCAAATTGCCTGCAAATTTAATAATGACTATTTTAAAAATCAGCTGAGTAATATTCTATTGTGTAAAGATACCACCTTTTCTTTATCCATTCTTTGGTTGAGCGACATCTAGGTTTCTTACAGTTTCTGGCTATAATTAATAAAGCTGCTAAGAAGATAGTTGAGCAAATGGCCTTGTGCTTATGATAGGATGGAGAATCATTTTGGTATATGCCCAAGAGTGGTATAGCTGGACCTTGAGTAAGAGCTATTGAGAAAAGCCCATATTGATTTCCAAAGTGTCTGAACAAGTTCATACTCTCACCAGCAAGGAAGTGCTTCCTTTGTTTCATATCCTTGCCAGCATAAACTGACATTTGTGGTTTTTATCTTAGCTATTCTGCCAAGTGTAAGATGAAATCTCAGAGTCATTTGAATTGCATTCTGCTGATGGCTAAGAGTGCTGAACATTTCTGTAAGTGTTTCTCTGTCATTTTGAGATTTCTATGTTGATATTTCTGTTTAGCTCTGTACGATTTCTCAATTGGGTTATTTGGTTTGTTGATATCTAGTTTCTGAGTTCTTTATATATTTACGATATTAGCCCTCTGTTATATGTGTACTTGGTGAAAATTTTCCCATTTTGTAGGCTGCCATTTTGTCCCATTGACAGACTCCCTTACCTTACAGAAAGTTGTCAGTTTCGTGAGATCCCATTTATGATTTGCTTATCTCAGTGCCTGCTGTTCTGTTCAGGAAACTTTTCTATGCAATGCATCTAAGGCTAGTCCCACCTTTCTCTTATATAATATTCAGTATATTTTGTTTTATGTTGAGATCTTGATCCACTTGGACTTGAGTTTTATGCAGTGTGGTAGATACATGTCTCTTTGAATTCTTTTATATGCTGGCATCCACTTTGACTAACATCATTGGTTAAAGATGTTTTCTTTATTCCATTGCATTTTTCTGTATTATTACTAAAAAGTAGGTGTCCATGTGTTTGTGGATTTATTCTTGTGAATTCACTTCAATTCCACTGATCAGTGTGTCTGTTTTTATGCCAGTACCATGGAGTTTTTATTGCTCTAGCTCTGTAGTACAGGTTGAAATCGAGGATACTCATACCTTCAGAAGTTCTTTTATTATACAGGATTGTTTTAGCTATCCTTGCTTTGTTTTGTCTTGTCTTGTTTTGTGTTTCTGTATGAAGTTGAGTATTGTTCTTTCAAGGTCAGTAGAAATTGTGATGAAATTTTGATTAGGATTGTATTGAATCTGTAGATGGCTTTTGGTAAGATGGCCAGTTTTACTTGGTTAATCTTACTGATCCATGAGCATGGGAGATCTTCCCATCTTCTGATATCTCAACTTCTTTCTTCAAGTATTTGAAGTTATTTTCTGTCATATAAGTCTTTCACTTGCTTGGTTAGAGTTACCCAAGTTATTTTATATAATTTGTGAGTATTGTGAATTGTACTGTTTTCATGATTTCTTTCTCAGCCCATTGTTCATTTCTCTATAAGAAGATTACTGATTTCTTCTTTTTTTTTTTAAAATTAATTGTGTATCCAACCATTTTGCTGAAGGAATTTAGGGATCACTTATGTATATTCGAAGTTCAATTTCTTGACATTATCCAATCTCTTTAAAAAACTAAAATTCTCCTTTGAAAGATCAGAGTCTTTCAGCTATAGGCTTCTGTAAGCACACACAGCTTGTCTTCCAGGCTCTAACTGGCTTCACTCCACATGACTGGGTCAGTCATGGCATTGGCATCTCCAAAACTGCTGGAGTCGACTGTTTCTACTGGGCTGCACTTTCACCAATAGCCTCTCCTGCACTCTTTTCAGGGACTCCAGCCCTGCAACACAATTCCAAGCTTCAGGTACTCTCCATGACCCCCACATACCTTTAAAACCAGCACCACCTGTCAGCTACCAGAACAAAGTAAACCCTTGGCTACCTCTGGAACACAGCTTCTGTGAACTGACTCTCAGGAAACATTTTTCAGATTTCATCCCAATGATGCTGGTCTCTTCTTAATCACTGCTAATTTCACAGATTTAACTGACCAGCATGGAATAGCCAAGGAAAGCTAAGGCTTCACTTAAGTAGCTCTGGTATATTGCTAACCAAAACTGATTATTCAGCCCCAGCTAATCAGAATCACAGAATTTTAATTCAAAATAATAAACTGCCCTGATAGAGATTTTAAGTTTCCCTTTGAAATTTCACAAGCCAGACTTTCATAAACTGCATTGCTCTAAATATTGTTATCTTCTAAACTATCTTCTAAATCTATATCCTCAGAATAGCCCACTGAGATATCAGTATTAACCATGCTTTCTTGTTCAAAGTTCCCCCAAATGCATGTCATGTCTGTCACAGCAATACCCTACTCTCATGGTAAAAACTCGTCTGAGTTACTATTGCTGTTAGGAAACACTATGGTCAAAAGTAACTTAGAAAAAAAAGCATTTTATTTGACTTACACTGTTCCCTTCCAGACATTGATGTTAAGGTCATATTCACTTCAGCAGAAGTCATCATATACTTTGGTCATAGAACATGAAGAAGTCAAGCTGATACTGGCCTGGTATCTTCATCCCTACTCAATAGCTTTCCTACTACTAGAAAGTGCTATTCCTATAACCAGAGGAGAAAAGCAATCATCAGTTTTACCTGCCAGCAATAACAATGACTTACAATATAGCCCAGATGTAGCATGGATGTTATGAATATAACAAACCACTTACCGATTCAATTTAATGCCTACTGTACATGGCAGAACTTCTCATGGCTTTCCACAATTAATGAGCCCAGGAAGCTGAGAGTAGACTCATCATAGGCCTTCAGGGGTAGTCTACTACAATTATTCTGCAAGTGAATATAGTACCGGATAAACTCCTAAAGTCTTATCCTGATGTTGGTATACAAGTGTGCCTCTATACCTTCATCATAGGAGCTTATTTTTATAGAAATTTACAGTTAACAAAGGTATACCAAATGGGTCACTGTAGAAAAAAAATAAGCGATTGAGTAATTTTCAATCCTAAATCACTTCTATCACATTTCCTTCTCCCTAGACTTAGGAAATATTGCAGAATTGACGTCTGATAGATTGTGAGAGGCAGAAGCAGTTGATGACTACAAATTTTCTTTAAAATGGTAACTTTCGTTGGTTAAATTACCTTTGGCTCTTATCTTTTAAAAGTTAAAGAGCAATGATTTTGCAGGAGAAACATCTGAAACATTATTTTAAGAGCAGCAATCTGTCACACCTTAAAGGATTATTTATTATTTTCTTGGTACTGTAGGAATCTTTATAAGAAACTCTTAAAATCTTTACATTTGTAATACATTACATCTGAAAATATTTTTATTTCCAGAATTCTAACATTGTAAACTGTGGCTTTCATGTAAGATAGTTACCTTGTTTGCAAAAATGACCCTTGAGAGTCCATCTTTCCTTGTCTTCATCTGGAGGCCCTGGAAGTTGGTTAAAGCAAATTACTTTTCCCTTCTTTTCCTTGACACTTGTGAGAAAATACTCTTTTCCCTGGTTTGAAGGCTCTCTAGAATTTAATCTTAGAATGGGGCAAGTAACTCCTGCACCATCTCTGAACACGTGTCTCTGGTCATATGAGACAGAAGTGTAATTGAAGGAAAGACTATTCAGTTGCAGCAAAAGAACTTTCTGATAGAGTCACTGTTGGATGTGTATCTTCTCAGTTTTTTCCTGAAGGGATTCCAAGATTTAGTAATCTGCTTTTCTATTTCCCTACTCACCTACCAGTCAGTCTTGTCTTCCTTCCAAAATTATAAACAAGTTCCTATTTTTGAAGTAGTAATTCTATGTCCATAAGAACAAGACCAGTTCATTGCTGAACCTTTTGTAATTGGAGAAAGTATCAGTACCTGAAAACTCTTTATTTCTATTTAAAATACTTAATTGTTATAATATTATTAATATTTATTATTTGTACTTACCTTCACATGAGAATGAATTTATTTTTTCATATTCAAGCCAGAACATCCAACAGATCCATTAAAGTGATTCAATGTAATGGACAATACTTTAAAGTATTTTTAAAATTATTTGTTCTGGCTTATGCATTAAATAGTTTTATCAGTTCAAATTACTGAGGAACTTAACAGAAAGTTACATAATCAGGTTGTGTTTGCTTCAGTCATTCTTAAATTTGTAATATCAACTTCAGGCTGCTGCCTTTAAAATAATAGATGTTCAGTTAAAGTAAAGTGACATTACAATTTTAAAACAAAGAGAAATTTATAATTTCCCCCAAGATTGTTTTAGAAGAAAGAAAGAAGTGCCTCCAGTAAGCTTATGGTGCCTGATTTTACATCAATAAGATTTTTTTAAAAATTGACTAAGATAGCCTGCTGCCCAAATGAATCTATCACAGCAAAAAGGGGAAATTCTTACATAGGCTGGCTCTTGTGGGAGACATTCAAATATATTAGATGACAGATTTTATCAAGCAAAGACTGGTGCTTGTCATCCATTAACCACATATCAACACACCAAAACTAAACTAAACATTGACTAAAGTGTTTTTGTTAAGTAATGTCATTCCTATGATCTATTCTAAATAATGGTGTTTGAAACATTACAAACGGTTTTGATGACTCACACATAGGCCACAATCTTTATCATGGAAATTACTTATTCTGTCATAATATGCAGTATAATAGGATAGAAACAAATATTATAAACATAACAACAGAACCCTCAGTTCCCTCAAAAATAGCATGAGATCACATATTATTGATTACCGATTCTAAGATTATACATAATTTCATAGATTCATCTATATTAAGAATCATACTGTATGGTTTTACTATAAGGAATAACAAATTTAAATTTCTTAGTGAGACCAGAAGATTCATGCCTATTTGTATACATTCAACTTATTTTAAATGTTAGAACCTCTGAAATTTAAGAAGAAATAGATATAATCCTTATGGTATAGAAATATAGTAGTTTTGAAGCTTATTAATTTCTTTATATGACAAGAGGTAGATTGCCACAAAGGATGAAAACAATCATGTAAGTTTGTTAGTTTCTTTTATTTTTAGAGTTTTTACTGTGTAACTAAAGATGACTTTGAACATCTAATTCTCCTAAAACACTGTTGCTTAGTAGTCATGGAGGCTGATGAGGGAGAATATACATGTGGGAGCAGAATATAGATGGGGGAAGTTCTGGTCTCTCTTTTCAGTATTGTTGGCAAAGGAGGTGTATTTCAAAGATCAAACAAAAACAGCATCCAGGGGGCTGGGATGTCTCTCATATGATAGAGTGCTTGCCTATCATCTAGTACTTGGGGCACAGAACAACTGGTAGTGTAGCTCTCTGTTAATTCAGAAGCTTCCATAGATTTGATGCAAACCAATGAGGACAACAAGTAGATATAGCATGGTACAATGTGTTCAAGGAAGTACAATGGTAGCCATGTCCGAGACATGCAGAAGTCAAGTGAGAATAGAGAGGCAGCTTGAAACTAAATGGAAATGGTCAAAGAAGCATGAAATAAAGAAGATGGTATCATATTCCAGATTTCTGGGATTTAATCAATAGTAGATATGGAAACAAGCAATGCTAAAAATTTCCATAAATAGATATCCAGTAACAGTAAGAAAATCCAGAACAGAATTATGTGACATTCTGATTCATTGTCATGATTAGTATAGCCAAATAATATGGAAACTACTGGACCTGTTCTATTTCCATTTCATCTCCATAAGATTATCTGAATATTGCATAAATCCTTACAATTAATATATTTAATCCAATGTTCACAAAATTAAGCAAAAAGGTATGTTTTCTTATACAACATCTACTACAAATTTAAAAGAAATAAAAAACAGTCCATAACTTTTGTTTAGTTAAGACCCGTTAAGAGTTAGTCTGACTCTTACAAGACTAAGGATATTTTGATTAGTTGTATATACAAATAAAGTATTAGCTGGTAAAGAAAAGGGCTAATAATAATGCATTAATTATGGCACAGTTTATTACTGCATATGTCACTTCAGGACATTACACAGTTTCAGTATTTTCATTACATGCTGCCACATTAAACCAAGTCAGAAAGTAAATTTTAAATTGTTTAAATCTTACTACATATCCTAGAAACACCATGTGAGAATAATTTTATGAATTCAAAAGCCTTCCTTTTATTCTGTGTTCTCTTAAGAGAAAATGAACAAAAAGCTAGTTATGTGCTTTTGAACTGTAATATTAGAATATATATAAGCTAAGGCAAAAATACCAAAGGATCTATATAATTCAACATGTTTTGTTCCTTTCTTTTCCTTTGTTTCATGAGCTAGAATTCATTATGCATTCTAGGTTGACCCCAAATTTCTAGTACTCCAGTACCCTGCTGGGTTGCATGTGTAATGCACTTATAGGATTTTCATTTCTTTTTCATTTTCTTATAGGATTAGCATTTTAAATATTGAAAATGGCATGTCTAATTGTGTTTTTAACATGGAAGGTTCTATTATTCAAAAGAATAACTATATCAATGGCCAAAAATAACACAATGTTCTATTTTCCTTTCTTTTCTAAGATTTGGCATGAATAAGACATTTTAATACTGGTTGAAAATTAGTCTTCTTTAATTCATTCATTTATTTATTTATTTTTACAGAGAACTATTCTCTGGGGTAGATGTACAAAAAAGCTTTCTAGAAGTGGTTTATGTTACATGATGCAATAAGAAGTGTGTGTGTGTGTCTGTGTGTGTCTGTGTGTGTGTCTGTGTGTGTGTCTGTGTGTGTGTCTGTGTGTGTGTTTGTGACACACACACAGAGAAATTGTAGTTCATGTATATTTTTCTATGTATAAATTTTATTACACATATGCATACACACACACTCACAGAATATTAAAATTTAAAACATTCACTCTAGATTTTTATGTGTGAGAAAAATAAAGGGACAGATTCAAATTCATTTTCATTGATTTATTTTATTCAAAATTACTTTTTTTTTACATATTTGTTGTGCCTCACTCCATAATCAGGTTGTATGTATCACATGATTGTCATTTCATCTCAGTTTCTGCCCTAGACAATTTAAAATTTACCATTGTCCTCTAGTGCTCCAGTATCTTATATAATATGCTGGTTGACATTAATGATCCTCACTTTGGAAATACAGGCTCATGAAACAGTCTGGATGCTGGATGGAAAGTGGACTCCATCACTCATTTTGCTACCTTTCTTCTTCCCTCTTCCTTTATATCTCTGTCTCTGTCTCTATCACTGTCTCTCTATCTCTTTCTCTCTCACATTTCAAATGGAAGAATCAAAGACACATACCTTCATACACACACACACACACACACTCACACACATTAAGGCAATAAGAATCAATTCAGGTCAGATTAAACAAATAGTTTTCATTACACACACCATTCTTAGGCTGCTAATTAGCCTTCAAATTTGTAACATACTACAATTGGGTAACTCTTATATGAATTGAAATGGTACAAAACAAAGTGTATATTCCTGATATTATTATTTCTGAGTTGTCGAAAATAATTGTTCCTTATTACTTTTACAAATCATTGCCTTTTCATGTTGTTACAGTATATCAGACTTGGAATCACATTGCATCTAAAAATCCTTTGAAAATTCTGTGATTCAAGGTTGTATCATGTATTAGAATGCCAACTCACTGCATAGCTCCATGGAAACAGTGGCATTTAAATTGGAAATCATTTTATTATTGATCTAACAAAATAATTTAGTATGTTTTCTTGTACAAAAACTATAGCTCACACACACTTTTGTTGTAAAATCACTATAAAATAATTGAACATATTTTACACAAAAAGAATGTCTAATTGCATAAGCTGTTAAGTTATATGCTTTCAAGTTTATATTTTAAAAGTTGAGTTTTAAATTTCAAAATGTAACTTTTAAGAATAAATCTGAATCACAAATATTTCATTCTTACAAGACATAAATGGTGAGAGAAAAATGCTTTTATTTGTTGAATTTATAAGAATTTAAATCTACATAGATAAATCTAAATATAAATAGATTTAGAATAATCTACACTTTTAGTGACAAAGAAAATTGGGATGTAATTGTTTATGCTATCAAATGACACAAAGGAGTGTGTAGTGGCTATTGCTGATTGTCAACTTGACGATTTCTGGAGTGAACTACAATCCAGAATTAGAAGGCTCACCTGTGATCCAGATCTTGAAGCTAGAAGACACAAGTTTCTGATCTGGATCTTGACATGTAGATCTTGAGGCATAGAGGCCATGAAAAGCTTATGCCCAGGCAAATTTGTACATGCACTTAATCCCAAGAGACTGAGGCAAGAAGATCTCTTAGTTCAAGGTCAGCCTAGGACAAAGCAAGTCCCAGATCCAGGAGTGGTGGTACGTACCTTTAATCTGGGCCACACCTTCTGCTGGAGACCTACATAAGAACATTAGAAGAAGGAAGATTCTCTCTTCTTTGCCTGTGTGCCTTGTGGGACTGAGCAACTGCTAGATCCTCGGACTTTCATTCACAGTTGCTGCTGATCATTGTTGGGGAGTTGGACTACAGACTGTAAGTCATTAACAAATTCCCTTACTATATAGAGACTACCCATAAGTTCTGTGACTCTAGAGAACACTGACTCATACAGAATTTGGTACTGGGAGAGAGTATTATTAATCTAATAATAGAAATGACAAACTTATAATGAGCCAATAGAAATGTGAAGAAGAGGATAACTAAAAACATTTGGATCCCGGTTGGAAAGAGAGTGTAGCAGGAAAAATAAATCACTTTAGCTTAATTCTTCAAAGCCATCATTTGTGTCTTAGGCATCCCAGTATCAGGTACATATTTGCATTGATTTATCTTCAGAAAAGAAGTTCTGACTTTGTATCTTAAACTTGATTGCAATTCATCATGCAACCCAGGCTAGCCTCTTGTAGCAACTCTGTTCATTCAATCATTGAAGTGGTGGACTTATAGACATGAACCACCACTAGGAGGCCTTTACCTCTATTTAACTTTTCAATTTTGGATTATACATTTAAATGCTGTCACTTCTTTGAAAAGGAAAATTTCTTTCATGAGTTTATTATTATTATTATTATTATTATTATTATTATTATTATTATTATTAAATTGGGTATATTAACACTGATTATAAAAACAAACAAAATCATGCCTGTGCATTTTAAAATGGAAAATGTTTTAGTCACCTATTAAGATTATAATCAAGAAGACTACAATGATAACATGTTCTCATGGTAAATACTAAAGAAGAATAAAATTGAATATTCACTGCACGTTTTCATTATCCTGCATAATGCTAAAATAATCTTGAGAATGAAGACATTTGTTCACCCTACCAACTTAATTCTTTAATTGCATACTCAGTCTGAGAACTGCTGCTTCTCAGGGTCATCTCTTTTAAACTAAGGCATCACCAGATGGTTTCTGTAATGATGGTCCTCATTTTCATTGCCATCTCCACTGGATAAGGATTGGGTAAATAGATGCATGGACAATGAGATTAACAATTTTACAAATCATAACATTCATGTATAGGTATTGAAAATGTTCTATTTAAAAAGTAAGATAGCCACGGAATTAAGAAACTGAACAATTTCATCTATGTATATTATCTTAAAAAAAACAAAAACAATCATGGGATTAGAGAAAAAGGTTAAATTGTTGGTTGTCAGAGAAAAAGGAACAAGGATGTGAGGAGGCATATGCCACGTGGATCAAAGGGACAAACCTAGATTTATTTTAAATGTCTTCAGTTCTAGTTAGCTGTGTGAGAAATACCTTTGATAACAATGTATTACATTACTCAAGGTTACTACAAGAAAAGATTTTAGAAGATTCTGCCACACAGGAAGGTAGGTATGCATATGTGAGTTTGTTTGCCGTAGTAATCATTTTTATTAGTATTACTAATTATTTTATTTATTTACATTCCAAATGCTGTCCCAATTCCTGAGATCATCTCCACAAGCCCTCCACACATCTCACCTCATCTTTGCCTCTAAGAGGGTGCTCCCCCACCTACCAACCCACTCTAGCATCACCTCAGCCCTCTATCGTCCCTGTTCACTGGGGCATCAAACCTCCACAGGACCAAGTATCTCTGCTCCCACTGATGCCAGATAAGGCAGTCTACTGCTGCATATGTAACTGGAGGCATGGATCCCTCTATGTGTACTCTTTGGCTGATGGTTTAGTCTCTGGGAGCTCTGAGGGGTCTGGTTGGTTGATATTGTTGTTCTTCTGATGGGGTTGCAAACCCCTTCATCTCCTTCAGCCCTTCTCCTAACTCTTCCATTAGGGTCCCCAGGCTCGACTCTCAGAGGACAGCCATACTAGGCTCCTGTCTGCAATCAGTTCTTGGCATCAGCAATAGTGTCAGGGTTTGGTGTCTGTAGATGGAATGGATCTCAAGGTGGTGTGGTCTCTGGATAAGTTTTTCTTCAGTCTCTGTTCCATGTTTTTGTCCCTATATTTCCTTTAGGCAGGAGCAATTATGGGTTAAAGGTTATGAGATGGGTGGCTCCTTCCCTCTACTTGGGCTATGTCTATCTACTGGAGGTGGTCTCTTTAGGTTCTATCTCCCTGATTTTGGGTATTTCAGCTAATGCCATCCCCATTGGGTCCTGGAAACCTCTAGCATCCATGGCTTCTGGAAATTTCTAGTAGTTCCCTCTGTCTTCCCCCATCCCTGTTATATATTTCTATTCATTCTCTTGGCCCTCTGGACATCTCTCCTGTCTTTTCCCATACTAGTTCTGCCTCCTCCCCATTCCCTCTTCCTGCCTTGCCCTTCCCCACCCAGGTTCCTCACTCCCTCTGCCTCCCATGATTATTTTCTTCCAGGTTCTAAGTGGGATTGAAGCATCCACACTTTGGCCTTCCTTCTTGTTAAGCTTTATATGATCTATGCATTGTACTGTGGGAGTTCTGAGCTTTGGGGCTAATATCCACTTATTAGTGAGTACATACCATGTGTGTCATTTTGGGTCTGAGTTACCTCACTCAAGATGTTATTTTCTAGTTCATTTCATTTGCCTGCAAAATTCATGAAGCCATTTTTAATAGTTGAATAGTATTCCATTGAGGAAATGTACTACAATTTTTGTATCCATTGAGGATATCTGGGTTTTTACCAGATTCTGGCTATTATAAATAAGGTAACTAAGAACATAGTGGAACACTTGTCCTGTGGTACGGTAGAGCATCTTTTGGGTATATGCCTAGAAGTAGTATAGCTGGGTCTTCAGGTAGAACTATTTCCAATCTTCTGAAGAACCTCCAGATTGATTTCCAAAGTGGTTGTACCTGCTTGCAATGCCACCAGCCATGGAGGAATGTTCCTCTTTCTCCATATTGTCTTAGCATCTGCTGTCACCTGAATAAGCATTTGTATGCTAAAAGAATGTGCTGTGTACTTTAACCAGACAAACTGCACTAGCAGGAGTGCTAATGATTGTTTTTCAGACTGAAGAGAAATTATGTATAAGAAAAAATTCATTTTTTTTAAAAAAAGAATAAGATGGAATTGAAAAGTTGAATATACACACAAAAGAACAAAAGACTATTTTTATACTCCTTGTTATATTTTCTTTACAAACAATTAAAATTCTACAAATTTCTTTACTAATGTACAATTAATTATAAACTTCTTTTAGATTCCCTTATTACCATTGTTTGCAGATTGGGCTAACTCTCTATAATTCTTTCCAAGTTATGCTGCAAATAAATACACACACAACAATTACATGCATATGTTTTTCTTAACTATCTCTAAGGCTTTTTTGTAAGAAAATATGCCTTTTAATTTATTGTTCTTTATTAAGTCTTTTTATTATGTAAATCAATTTAAAATATACTTCCTCCCTACCCAATTTTAAATTCTTTCTCAGAAAAAGAAAGCCCAATACAACAGCACAACCAAGAAAAAAATCCCAAAAGAAAATAAAAACCATCACCAAAACTCTAACAAAATGAAAGCATACATATACCACAAATACGTATTTTGTCTGTTACATGTTGTTCCATCATTCCTAAACATGAGGCCTGTCCTGGAGTGGTTGATAAAATCCATGTCACTCTATTGGAGAAACCTGATTTTTTTTTCTCTCAATAAGTAAAAGTAGCAATTCTGTTGTTAACCTTTACCCTAGTGTCTAAGATTTCATCCATTCATTCAATTTTTAAACATAACAACATAATACATAATAAGATAACACAATAAATATTACATTGAAGTTGAGTAGGATAAACCGACAGAAGGAAAAGAGCCCAAAGGAAGGTACAACAACCAGAGACTTGCTCACTTTCATGGTCACAAATTTTGTTAAAACACTAAACTGGAAGATGTAATATACAGACAGTGGGCCTGGGACAGATCCATGTAGGCCTTGTGAATGCTGCTTCAGTCTCTTCGATCATATGAACTTTGCTGATGGTGATGCAGAGGGCCTTGTTTTCTTGGTGTCCCCCATCCCATTTGGATCTTCCAGTTTCTGCCTTCTCTTCCATGGGGGTTCCCTGAGATCGAAGGGTACAGATTTAATGGGAACACCCATTCAGTGCTATATTTTCCAAGGTCTCTCACTCTCTGTGTAATATCTGGCTATTGGTCTCTACATTTGTCCATATCTGCTGCAGGACAAATTTATCTTATGACAGCTGAACACTGTACTGGTCTATGAGGATAAAAAATATCATTAGGAGCCATCTTATCAGTATATTTTTCTTTTTATGGTTTAGACCTGCATTATTGGTTTTACCCTAGGATGTTGGACTATCTAGTCATCTGGCTGTTGGTCACCCAAATTGTGTTAGATATGGCTTCCATCTCGTAGAGAGGACATTAAGTCATTGGCTTGTTACTCCCACAAGTTTTGTGTCACTTTGCTTTAGCATATCTTACAGGCAGGACAACATTGTAGAACAAAAGTTTGTAGCATGTTTGGTGTTTATGCTTGTCTTCTGGTAGTGTAAGAAGTACCTTCATGTTCTAAGATGCTTAGACATAGGGATGATAGCTTTATAAAGGTACTAGCTCTTCATCTCTATGTTTAATGCATTTTGTAGATTTTGTCTTCAGCATTAAGACCTTGCTGTCAATTTGTAGAGAGCAAGTGATTCACATTTGACCCCTTTGGCCCAAAGTTAATTAGATGTAACATAATCCTTGAAGCTTCATTTGGTAGCAAGAGATAGCCAGTTGGATCTCTCTTTCCTCTCTCTCTCTCTCTCTCTCTCTCTCTCTCTCTCTCTCTCTCTCATAGTATCTGGCAATTTCATTTAGATTGGGACATTTCATTTCTGCTATATTAGTTTTCCATGGCACAGCTTGAATGTTCCTCAATTATAACTGTCTATACATTTATTCTTTCCCACAGCCCACTTTTCCTTCTCTTTCCCTATCTCAACTTGATCCTCCTGTTCCAGGTCCTGCCCAATACCCAATGAATACATATCATTTTTAGAAAACACATTTTTCAGAAGCTCAGTCTCAATTTCAGTTACATTCTTAATCTGTAACCCCAGATGTCTCTGCTCTGATGCTTAGAACAGTACTGAGAGGTAAGAGGGATTGTGCTGACTCAACAAGGAAACAGGCAGAAACAGGAAATAATTAAGCTAAAATACAAAGTAAATGCTGAGGAACATATTTTGATATATTTTCCACTATTATTTTTTAATTGCTAACAAAGACAAAGAAAATGTTTAGGGAATGAACTAACATTTTACTAAACAATATTGAAAATTAATATATATATATATATATATATATATATATATTACAAAGTTATGGAGTATCTAAAGATAAAACTATTTCCTTGTTATTCTGAGTTATTTTCATTTTTAGATTATTTTAGATACTTGATAGCTATGAGTATTAATACAAGAAAAGTAAGAAAAATGGGAATCCATCAGTTTCTCAATTAATCCTGAGAACAGCAAAACTTTTTGTCTGTTATTGCAATGTTAAAAATGAAATTCTTTGGTCAACAGGTTTCACTAGGTATCCCTGGTTGGCCTCAAGCTAACTGTGTAGACTAAGCCTGTCAAGACCCAGAGATCCACTTACCTTGGCCTACTTAGTAATGGGGTAAAAATCATGAAGTATGTTCCCAGGCTTGTCTGTTTTTCTAACAAAAAGATGTAAAAAAGAAAAATACAACATGTTTCACCAATTATGTTTTTCTCAATCTAACATATACTGTAATACCCATAAAATTTATAAGGATAGGTATAATAATAATAATGTGGACTTGAAAGTAAAGTATTTGTACTGTGAGATACATCAATCAGTCCACTAAGAAGATGTGGAGTTCTCCTGAAAGAATCTGAAATGGTTCTTCATCCAATCTTGTTGTAAGAGCAGGATACCGTATCAAAGATCAATAGGCTGGTCTGTGTTAAGGTGTAACATAAACAGACTGCAAGGTAACTAACAGTTCAAGAATTATGTGCTTCGTGTGTGCTGACAGCTGTAGGCTTAGATTTTTAAACGTATTCCAAACACTTCATCTTCACCCACCCCCACTTCTAGCCTAACATCCAAAGGTGGGGAGAAAAGATGGTAACTAGGACAAGGGAATGTGGACCTGTTTAGAAGTAGTTCCCTGTAGCAATTCCAATCTCTATTTGTTAGGATACCTACAATCCAATTCAGTAGTGTCAGGATGCCAAACACTAATCAGCAGCAGTGGCGCAATACAGCAGGAACCACCAAGCCTCTACAGAATCAGCAGGTGTCAGCAGGAGCACCCAGGACTAGCTGGGGTGCCAGGAGTAGTTCTCTGCCTTGCCTGTGCCTCTTTTAAGGAAGCAAAGATCAACAAAGATGGAGACTTGAGACTAACACAGCATTGCAGAGCTAGCTAAGCAAGCCTGTCACTGTCTGTTGAGTCCTATTTCTACTTTCTCCAAACATCACATGTCCTCTCACGGGTCTTGCCTCAGCAACATACCATGTGAGTTGTCCTCACCACGTTAGTTGGTATCACCTGATATATCCAGAAAATTCCACTTTAGACAACTCATCAATAAATACCAGTAAGTCCTTTTGCATAAGGATCTCTCTCTCTCCCTGTCCTTCTCTTGCTCCCTCTCTCTCCCTCTCTTCCACAACATTAAGTTCACAAAGTCATGGGTTTCATATCATACATTTATACATATATAATGTACATTGATCATATTTAGAACACACAACTCTCTCTGTCTTGTCCCACCTTTCCTTTTGATGCTCCAGTGCTTCCTTCCGAGTACTTCACCCTCTATTTCCATTTTTAAAATCTAGTTTATAACTATGAGAAACAATGTGATATGGAGTTCTCTGATTCTCATTTATTTATTCAACATGTTTAAACTACTTTTAAAAAAAATGACATGATTTTCTTTTTACTAGGTTTTAGATGAAACTAGAATACTCATCTATATTCACTCAAGATTTTTTTCAAGAAATCATGGTACAAAAGAAAGGCACTACTCTACAATTAAAGCAGACCAGAATTGATTTCTCTTTCTTTCTCTACACTTTAGATTCAATTTGCCCTTCAATACCACATACACTCACCGAAGGAGCTTAAATAGAGGCAGGGCTTGTACTAATTTTCTGTGACTTCATAATGACATAGATACTCTTAACTACATGGTCACATTGCTGTTGGGCTTATATATGGCCTATATCTCAGTTTCCTCAGAGAATATTAATCTATAGTAAAAAGGTCTATTTCTAGTTTATATTCAACCCATATCTTAATCCAGAAACTTCTACTTCAAATCATTATCTTCAATCTTTCATTCCAATATTTTCCTATCTGTACTTCTAGTCAGCTATGGAAAGCTTTTGAAAATTAGTTGTTGTACATACCCTACAATTCCATAAAGTTATTTTATTCCACACGAAATAAACTGAAATACTCACTGAGCAAATCTATTGGAAAATATTTCCTGCTTGTATATAAAAGAACCCTCCGACGCTACTGCAACTGAGGAAACAGTCCAGGAGCTATGTCGAGTCACCGTGTCTCATTAGAAATAGGTGTTCAGTTCTTTCACTTGGCTATAATATATTTCACAGGTCAAAGCTAAGGAGCAGTAGAGGTTAACTCTGCTCTGGGGTGGGGACAGAGGCATTTTTTTTGTGTGCTGTCACTCTGCTTGTGCACAATCTCATTCAAAACATTGTACATTGATTTTCCACTAAACATATTAAGCTCATAATGGTGTGGTTCTGGGAAAGTATATCCTTGGCTGCAATATTATGAAAGAGAGCTGTCTCTATTTCCTATGTATTCCTTCTCCATCACAATTTGATTGCTTGTCAGGAGTATAGTGTACAATCTGTACACAGTAAATAAATGGGAATTCCATTGTTATTGCCTTAAAAACAATGGAATTCCATTCTTCTCCGGAGGACTTGTCACAAATTCTGCATGGCCTCATGTTTGATCATTGGACCCTCTAACAAAAACAACGTGTTCAAAACTAAATAATTTACCCAAACCACAATCTGGAACTTTCCCAAATTTGTCTATCCTGAAATCCACTCAAATATTTACAAGAGACCCATTAAAAGGGGTTCTGTGACCTTAACTGAGAGTTCTCAAAAGTAAAAAATAATCAACACTTAGGGAAATGCAAATCAAAGCAAATTTATTGTGTCATTTTATGTGTGTCAGAAAGATCAACAAACCCACTACCAACAAACCCTATAATGTTTGTGTGGAATATGGAATCTCATTCATTGTTGAAGGGATTGTCAACTTGTATATCTCTATATATAAATAGATAGATGCAGAAAATGAGAAAGAATGGTTAAAGAAGAGTAACAATTTCTAGAAAAATCGTAAGTTTATATAATTAACTCTCTTTAAAATAGCTTAAAAATACATATGTTTTTGGGTGAATATGTGTATACAGCTCAAATAAAATTTTCTCAACTGGGCTGATAATGCTCCCTGTAAGAGCCAAAGACCATCTAAAACCAACCCCAACATCAGGCAAGAGAAGCATTCATGTGAGTTGTTGATCAAGGCTGTCCAAGGTTCTCCCAAACAGCAGAGGCTTCTGCTGTACACTGATTCCCTGCTCTCCCCCTCCTCCAGAATAGAAGGTAAGTCTCTACCTGTGGAGACACTATGTACTTTAAAACCAGCATCCAGAAACCCCTTAGCCCTGGGCTGAAATTATTTTCTGTGAAGACTAGTTTTCATGGTACCAGAAGAACCCATGTAAACTTCTAAAGAAAGAAAGCAATAAAATTCTTATCCAGCTTAATCCTAAAACCCACAGCAACAAGTCTGTAAGGGTGAAGTAGTCATATCCCCACCCTTGCTAATAACTAACAACTTTCTGATTAGACTTAAGATCTTCTCAAGAAGAAGGGGATCATTCATGTTTGATACTGAAAACCTAGTCAGGTATCCATGGCTACTGAGGTATTGTATCTTTGAGTAGAACCAACAACCACCAGTTTACTAAATTAGCATAATCCTTAACTACTATATAAATATTTGTTCTTATACCTACAAATAAATATAGCCCTAAACCCTCATCAAGGAAACTTCATTTTGCAAAAGACAGAGACCATTACATAAAACCACAACCAATCAAATTAGAATTGTGGACCCAGTTCCAAAGGCTAAATCTGCAAAACAATTCCAACATGTAAGGTTCAGGGAAGAAGGAACTGGGAAATTGAGGAAGAAAGAGACTGTAAGACCCAGAGGATAAGGTACAGTGCTGTGTGATTATGTCTGTTCATAATGTCAAGAGGCTACATCCATAAAATCTCACCAACATGACTGTGTATACAAGAGATGAACAAGAACGACCAACAATAGTCTTATTGAGGTTGATAAGGGATAGACCAAGAAACTCAACAATAAAGAAAAAAACTATAGGAAATCAAGAAATGCTGAAATCTGGTGAAACAGTCTTCCTTAGGGGACAGAACATCATTTGGTTATCCCATATTGAATGGTCAGGTCTGAAAAGATACATGTAAGTAGCATTATACAGACTTAGGAAGTTGTATGTATTTTGTATTTAGGAATACATTTAGTTACCAAAATATATGCCTGTTATTATTGAAAAGTTTTATATATATATGTGTATATATATATATACACATATATATATATGTATATATGTGTATATATATATATACATATATATATATATGTATATATGTGTGTGTGTGTGTATATATGTGTGTGTGTGTGTGTGTTATATAAAATATAACAATGAGTAAAACGCTGCCATGAGGTAAGAAAGACAAAGGAGGGTAAGAAAGGGAAGGTGTAAAATGTTATAATTGTATTATAATATAAATAGAAGTAAATAAAACAAAACAACACAAGATCAAATGGTACTTATACTATCATGGAATTATATGATGGAGGCCAGCCTGGGATACCTGAGACTCCATCTCCTAAAATATAAACAATGTGGGAGGAGAAGAAAGAAGAGGAGAAGACAAGACAAGACAAAAGAAGGCAAGGGGAACAAGAAGAGAGAGACAAAAGCAATAATAAAGTGAATACAATTATATAATTTTAAGAGAGCATGGAATACATTTGTCAATTGAAGAGAGAAACCCCAGAGATGTAGTTTCCACAATATGCCTGTTAGTTTTGAAAAAGCACAAAGTAACTTATGAAAATATGAACATTATTTTAAATAAATGTCTGGGAAATTTGAACACCTGCAGACAAACACTGGGATTCAATCTCTTCAAATTTTTATACAAGATTAGTTGAAGTGTACCAAAGATGAATTATTAAAACAAAACATAAAGCAAAATTCTCAAGCTATAGGAATGTCAAAAATGTACTTAGATTGGATCATTCTGAAAAAAATTATTCAGCAAAAAATAACTATTCTTCATGAACATTAAACATATGTCTTGTCTTTGAAAGAGCCTGGCAAAATGAACTACATGTACAAGATAAGGCACTGTTCAGAAAAAAAATGAAATAATTCTAATTATTCACATTTAATTCAGTAGATCCAGAAATTCATAAGAAGGAAAAATCCACTCCTTACCAATTATAAACCATATAATTTGAATTGAAATATATTAACAACTAATTATCTTTTGCTGGATGTAAGTACTCGGTGTGCGAATATAATTGAACAAAAAAGGAATTTCTCTAAAATGAGAGGAAAAGACAAGTTTTTAAGTTGTCTTCTAGTATCTGTCTGAGGGATGCAAAAATCTACGTGTTATAAACTACCAATTCCTGTACTCACTGGGAAGTAGATGAGGTAGCAAATTTTAATTATTTTGTTTTAATTTTCTACGTATTCTGCATATGTATATATTATGTGTTTTGGAGACAACCACTCACATTTATCACTCATGCACTCAGTTTCTCCTGCCTGCTCTTACTAACATTATTCTCTCCCAGCTTCATGAGGTCTCTTTTGCTTTAACTCACTGAGTCCGAGTAGCTCTACCAGGATGTGTGTAGATAGATACAGGCTCATCTACTTGAGAATGGGTTGCCTCTGAAGGGCCACAGATGTGAAGAAAGCTTACAATTGCTCTTGCAGCAACCTGCAGTGTTCATATTTCCTCAGCTACAGGTGGGATTTCATGGGTACACTTTCCCTCCATGCTGACACTTGGGCTAGATCATGTCCACATCATGTGCATGCTGTTAGAGCTGCTGCAAGTGGATATTCAAGATTGCCCGGTTGTGTTCGTGATGGTGATCTTTTATTGTAGTCATATGTCTGGCTTTTACAATTCTCCATCCCTTCTCCCACAATGATAGCTGAATTTGGTGAGAAAGATATGATAGCAGAGTCCCATTTAGGTCTGAACTCCCCAAATTCTCTTATTCTCTGCACGTTAACAAGTTGTGGCTAGAACCATTTGGTGCTACCTGCAGGTGCAAAAGTTACTATTATGTGTGAAATCTACAGAACAGTTTTGATTTCTGTTTGTTGGAGTCCTTTACTGTCTTGTGGAGGCTAATCAATGGGAAAAGAAGCACCTTTCCAAATCTGATAACCTGTGTTCATTTGCAGCATTCCAGGGAGTTGAAAGAGAAAAGTAAATCACCTTCCCTCTCTCTCCCCATCTTTCCCTCCTCTCTCTCTCTCTCTCTCTCTCTCTCTCTCTCTCTCTCTCTCACACACACACACACACACACACACACACACACACAATATCACAGAAAGACAGACAGGCCATAATGTGTAACTAAAATATAAAAATAAAATGCTTCTACTAAAAACTAATCAATTTGGGATAACATGAAAAATTACTATTGACCAGGATATAAACAGTGTAATTAATGGTAAGATACACATACAAAATTCATAGGATCAGAAATCCCACCAGCAAACTCACTATTTCAATGCATTGAAGAACAGTAATGTTTGCAGCCTTGGGAGATTCAGACAAGACTTTGCCAAACTATCTTGTTCACTTTGTTTCAGAATATTCATTATGTAGTATTTAAAATTCTGCTAAATGTTTATTCTTTAAATACAAGTTGAATGGGGTAAAAAGATTGAAGATGATGTGTCTGAAGTATGTGATATGGAATATGAAAAAGTTGATTCTGTTTAACTTCTCATAATTTTCCGTTAGAGATATTAGTATATGATGTGGTCATTAATCACTGCACTGATCGTTGTGGTAATGCTAATGGAAAGTGGTGATTATATTTCTTCCAGTTTATGACATCTTCTACACTGATTCTATGCCAACTGTACCTGATTATTTTCAGAATAATAAATGAAAATAGAACCAGTGGTGGACATGCCAGATTATCTTTCACCATAGCACATCTTGATTACTCTTTTATTTAGATAAAAATATTGCAGAAGAAAATGGACTGCCAGTGGCCACTAAATAAAGAAACAAGTTAACAGAACTTTTAAAATCAGAATGTATTTAGGAAAAGAGTTTTGCTCAACAGAAACCAAAACTGCCATTGTTGCACGGTCTCATGTACTCTGGTTATCTTGAAAAACACAATATATATAACCTCACAGAGTCCTCATGATTTTAACATTCCTTTATTTGTCTTTTGATGTCCACAATAAATTTAGACAAAATTTTTAAAAACAATTGCATAAATAAAAATTATTTTTTTCTAAAGGTGGCAAACTTAGGTAAACCTGTAACACTTACTGAAAGCAAAATAAGATTTTAAAAAAATGGTTATAAAATCAAATAATTTTATTTATTTAAAAATGTTAATAAAATAACCCACATTTGTGGATACAACTACTAAATAAACACCAATCAGTTTTTGAGGTATTACACGATATGTGTGTGTGTGTGTGTGTGTGTGTGTATATATATATATATATATATATATATATATATATATATATATATATATATTTCAGAGAAATAAAATACATTTGTTTCAAATCAGTTAAGCTGTCTGATTTGGACAATGATTATTATTGTTAAAACTCAAAAGTGATAATTTCATAATTTAACATTATTACTTAGCTTGAATTTTAAAAGACTTAGCTAAAACAGTTAACACCCACTGAGGAATCACTGGTGGGATTTGAAAACAATTCATTTCCCAAAGCAATCTCAGGTGAATTTATAGATATGTAAGTGAATGCAGTGACATACTGGGAAAATGTGGAGAAGGAAAACATGATTAGATATTAATTTTTTTAACTAGTGAGAGTAAACTGAAAGAACTGCAGTGACCATATTTACTGTGACATGTGTCCTGTGATCTGGAAGCCTGGATTTTCCTCCGTGTGTTCATATTTTTTTACATTAATTTTGGAGATTATGACAATTATATCATTTATCTTCTTTTCTTTCATCACTTTAAGCCCTCTCATATAAATCTCTTTGATTCTTCAATATTATGACCATTTTCTTCATTAATTCTTTTATATACATATATATGTTTATATGTGTGTATATATATGTATGTATGTGTATATATGTATATAAGTGTATCTATATATATAGATATATGTATATATGTATAAATGTTTTAAGTCCATTTATACAAATGTTATATATCCATAAATAAAATTTTCTCAGTCTGCATAATGATTTCAGGACTAACCATTTGATATTAGATAACCAATTGGTGTGGTCTTCCTTAGGGAATGCTAGACTCAAATTAAGCACACCACTGAGTTGTATTTTTTATTTAATTTTCTTTTTATTGTGGTATAGTTTACATGCAAAATACTGCAGACATTCAAATGGCACAATTGTTCAGTTTGAATACATTCCTAGGTACTCATGACATCATCTTCTCAACATATAAAATATGTTCCTCAGTCTCAAAAATTTGGTGTCAATTTTTAACACATTGTTATAGTTATTGCTAACTAATTTATGAAAGCATAAAATGTACTTGTAGATGGAATACTATGTAATGGTCTCATATTAAACACGTACAATTTGCATACTTTAAATGTTAAAACAGCTACCTGCTCAAACAGTAATTCTTATTATGATTCTAGAATTCAGAATTTTCGTCTCTAAAACTATTGAGTTTTGAGATTAAAGGCATGCACCATTATGCTCTGCTACAGTAATCATCGGGGTGTGTGTGTATGTGTGTGTGTTCTTGAAATTATTTTATCAGGCCTTCATTTGTTCATGTATTTTATTACTTCATAATTAATTATTGTCTTCTGTTTTAATGAATATTTAGGTAAGAAAACACTTGCCACAATAACATTTGTCAAAATCACTGGCCACCAATTCGCCAGCAGCATGTTGACCTGAAGATAGCTTCTGACAATCACAACTTATTCCACCTTTTGTTTATGTTACAGTCTCTCAGGAAAGCAAACATAAAATTTTATCTATGTTCATTTTTCTGAGGAATTTTGTTTGATAATTTCTTTCTATTCTTAGTATCATCAAAATACTTCACAACAATGTGAATGTGTTTTGAATTCTGTTTGCACAATTTGTCGTCAAACAAAAATATTTCCATCTTCCAGCTGCTGACCAGAAAGAAAAAGAAAAAAAAAAAATCAGGCTTTGGTGATCTGAAAAGATTTCTTCAAACTCTATATCTTGACGTTTACCATTTCTTATCGACCCTAAAGTCCAATCTCAAAGATGATTTTTTTTTTCCCTAGAAGGGATTTTAAGAAATTCTTCTTGAAAGCACCTAGTACACAGAGAGTGTATTAGGAAGCTATTTAGCTTTTGGGATATATAGTACATTATTGTCAACTGTAGTTACTCTACTGTGCAAATAATACACAGAACTTCTGTGTAAACTGTGACTTGGTCATCTTTGATCAGCACAATTTTAAAAGATAATTACATGTGTTATACAATTTACCAAAATTAACTATAAAAAAAAAAAATCCTTGAATGACAGTTGAATGAATTTAAGTTTAGAATACAACATATTGTGGCAAGTATTTATTTGTCTTAAGAATTGTTTGTGTGTGTGTGTGTGTGTGTGTGTGTGTGTGTTTGTGTGTGTGATGTGTGCCATGTACTTTCATATGGCCAAGGAGGTCAAAGTGCATTGGGTCCTCAGCATCGGAGTTTGAGAATGTCTAAGCTGCTGGATGTTGAAAAACAACCCCAGGTCCTTTGCAAATGCAACAAGCACTCATAACTCCTGAGCCAATGCTCCAGTCCCATGTATATATATATATTTTTCTATTCCTACTACCAACATCAATATATAGCACGAGTCCATCACCTCTTAACATCGTCCCTCAGCCCCTATGAAGACATAAACTTCCCTCCTAACAAACTTTAGAAGTATAGATGTGATTTTTAAAAGAAAATTACACAAATATACTCATGTAATGCTGTGTAATGTGATGCAATACACTGTGTTTGATGGTGCTAATACTGGAGTTTATTATTTTGTTGAGAAGCACTGACATTAATTCAGTGCACATTTTATATTCATCCTAGATTAATAGATATTATTCTTACTTATGGCATTTTACTGGTATGAATAGTACATGCATGTGTTTCTATTTAACCTGGTCTCATTGTTATTGTTTAGGTATTAGTCATGCTTGAGAGGCTAAATGCTTCCTGTATTTTAGTAAAACAGGGATGAATGATTTTTAACAAGATGAGCGAGCTTTCACACTTATATCTCTCTGAGGTAATGAATATTAAAAAAACCCTGGGCCAGGGCTTCTATCCCACCTTCAGTTGTTGAGCTCCTGGATGAAAGACACACAGAGCCTTTATATTTTTAATATGCCTTGTGCATCAAAATAGTTGGGCAGCTGCCCCCCCCCCCATGCTGTTAGAATCTACTTCCCTATCAGTAACACTCCCAGGTATTACTTATTATTTACTATGTTTCTACTAGGCTGTTTTCAACTTCAGTTGGGCAGCACTTTGGGTCACATTCTTATGGCTCAGCTATTCCACAGCAGTATCTTCCTCACTCTCCTTCACGTTCTTCTTCTCCCTACCCTCAAGATTTCTTCCTCCTGTTCACAAACCCAGAAAACCTAAACCTCACCTATATCTCTTCTGCCCAGCTATTAGCTGTTGGCATCTTTATTTACCAGTCACAATTAAATGGGGGCAGGGTTACTCAGTGTCTTACATGCAGACCCTCTTCTCTGGAGCACCAGTCTTGAGGGACCCAAATTAGCATAAGAACACAAGCAGCATTACTTGTTCGTAATATTCATTGGGATTTGTTTTGTTTGAAAATGACAAAATGCCAAACAATTAAAAAGAAAAAAATAATTCAACAGTCATTGCTGACACAATTAAACAGCATATAGATTTAAAAAGAAAGGGTTTCTTGTCTCAAAATATTCTAAATAATTAATAAAATAATAGAAAACAGTGAAATATTATCCAAGATCCAGAAATTGATTAATACATATGCTGCTCCATTGACTTTTTATCTAAATATAATATCAATATACTTACTGATTTTAATACAGCTTTGCAGCAGTGAGTTTTTAGCTAAACTGAAATAGTTCCTGGTGGGTGGCATGCACTTGCCCAGAAACTAGCTGGATTCATGAATGGAATGGAACACACACACACACACACACACACAAAGGTAATTTTAAAATGCCTTCGCTAAGTCAAAGTCTGGGCACTTCTAAACCTCGTCCTGCTACCCCAGGTCCAATCAGGGAAGTAGCCAGTGGCCACTTAAGTGAATCTTTACATGGCAGTTGGCTTGCTCTCCTGTAGCTCTAAATCTGATCCTCTCCCACTGCATCATGGCAATCCATTCTCTTCTTTTTCCCAGTCTCTAGCCTGTTGAAATCCAAAGGTCTGCCACATTTTCCTTTGCCAACCCGTGAGCCACTGATTTCTGTATGATTGATCTTTATGATTGATCAAAAAGGAATTGGAGACAAGGACCTTCAGCTTTTAGAATTGCAGATTTCCAATTAAATTAAAGCATTAGAACTAATACTCAACACAGCTCAATTTATTTTAGTTGAATATATTTTAATTATTAGAGATCTTTAGCAATACTTTCATTTGGGATATTTATGCATTTCCATTGCTTTTTAAAGATTATTTTATTTCTTCTCTCTCTTTAATGTTATATATCTTGTATGCTTAATGTTTATACACATTATAGAATTTAAAACCTGACAGCTTAAGCAGAGTCTTGTGGTTTTATGGGTTAGCTTATACTACAGGGTGGAGCATTAGTTATGAACCCAGGTAGAATAACATATATATAAAATTAAATGTATTTTATAGTACATATCATCTTATGATATAATTTGCTGTGGAAGAAATTTCAACTGTATTCTTAATCATATAGAACTACATGCTGTACTGCTGGATAAAGTACTAAATTTAGTATAGATATTATTAGTTATCAATTATACATTAAATTAATTATATTATACCAAGAACATTTCCATAAATGGAGATCTCTTAAACAATTTTATTTCATTCTTTCTCTTCCCAAACATTTCCTTAAGAGAAGAAAAAATATATTGTTTAACATTTATTTTGTCACTGTGCTTTAACTTAACTCTGTCATTGGATCTGCCGTCACTCAGTTAACAATAGCATGAGCATAACTGAGTGCTTAAAGAAATATGAGTCTCCATGGGCATTTCTTTCATATGCTGTCTTCCTGAGAATGGGGCATTTTACCTCATTCTCATATCAGAGAGAATGGCATGCACTCATTTATTTTGTTTTGTGTGTTGCAATGAGAATAATGGGAAAGATGCTGTGAATTTGAGGGAAACTGGTGGGGATATTTGAGACTGAAGTCATTTGATTTAAAAATCCTGGCATGGAGAACACTTACAGAGGGAAGCTGGTTAGAATGCTGGTATATAAATTTTGATCTCAACCTTGTGGAAATACATGAGTGCATGCCATTCTGTCTGATATGAGAATATCCACGTGAAGAATCTGAATCAACAGCTGAAAAATGTGCCTGAAGTCAGAGATCTAACTCTATATGTGATCTGTGTGCTGCATAGATGCATTAACTTGCTAATTATGAATATTGTCAAATATTTCTCAATGAAGATATATACAATGAAATAAGAGGTTTAACATGTGCGACTCTCCAACATTTCTATATCTGACTTCCAGGTCACTACATTCATTATTAATAATTTTATGTATGACTTTTTCAGTAGTTTTAGATCTATATTCAAGTTCATTAATTTGTACTTTATTAAAATAATTCTGTTATGAGCTACATTCACTGATTTATTTTACAATCTTTTGCTTAATAGTTACAATTAGTTCTACTAAATACTGTTTAGAAAGAATCTTGATCTTTACATGCCCCATTAAAATATATATTTCATTTCTCCAAGAAATTTTTAGATTGTAATTTTGTTGATATAGTTGCTGCCATAATAAGCATAGTTGTATTAGTTTGTTATTTCCTATTACATAAGTATTCTAAGTCTTAAAATTTTACTTGACAGCAATTTTCATACAAATCAAGTAGATCAGTGAATTAAATTTATAAGTTTGTACACTTCCATTCTAGTAAGTCACATATGACCCAACACATAGATAATTGCATATATTCACTCTTATTGATCTGACATTGTTATTTCCAAGTATCTGCAACTTAATCTAAATCTTAAAGGACAATTTTTTTGCACAGGGTTAACATGTCTCCCTAAATGTTCTTTTCCTATAACCTATACAGTCACTCGTCATTTAATGAATTATATTATCAACTAATTAACTAATGTATGATATAAAGGTTAACGACAAAATTCTCCATAAGGAAACTGACATCAAAGTTTTTTAATTATTATCTTCATTATTAGATTTCTATCAGTACATTAGAAATCCAATTGCTCTGATTTGTTAACATTTATTATAATCAGATTCTTAACATTTTGATATACTGTAATAACTATATACCTTATTTACTTTAAAATACCTTATTTACTTCAAAATTTTAGTTTTCTAATAGAAAACAAGATCATGATACCTTATTAGTAGTAATTGCTATTAGAAATACTGATGGCAGTTTCTTGCAATGACATATAATGAAATGTTAGTCAAGTCTGTCAACAAGTCTCCAAAAATATATTGCCCTTGGTTACCTCAAGAAGTGAAAGGTAAGTCTCTGTTGCTGAAGACACCATGCATAGGTCCTAGAGACCTCTGAGGTGGAACTGACCTTAAAGCCTCTTACCTAGCTTTCATAATATCAGAAAGTGCCATGCAAGCTTCCAATGGAGGGAAACAACCAACAGTCCCACCCAGCTATTGTGCCTATGAACCACATTAATAACCATAGTGGCAAGATAAACTTAAATGTGCAATAGTGGTGTCATACCTTTGCAATAACCAACAGATCTTTAACTGGATGTAAGACCTGCCCCAAAAGACTAACTATGACTCAAAGTAGAAAGCTAGCCAATTACTCAGTGCTTATAAAGTTATGGATCTTGGAGAGAGTCTACAAACTTCACTTTCCTGAAACATCATTGTTATTAACCACACACTGTCTTTATACACACAGATTAGTGGATTTCCCTCATCAAGGAAATTTCTTCTTGCAACAGACAGAGAACAGTACAGAAAACACAACCAATCAAAATGCAGGGTCAAAAAACTCAGTCACAATGGATACATCTACAAAAGCAATCTAAAACCTAAGTCTCAGAGAACATGGGGCAGAAAGAATGTAAGAGCCAGGAAGTTGGGAGTTTTATTCTGAGATTGTGTTTTCCAGTAATGTCAGAAGCTACACCCAAAAAGTCTCACTAACATTACAGCATAAACAAAGACAATAGTTGATATGTCTCAATCCTACACAGAGAACTACCAGCAACTAAAGAAAGACGGAGCTGAAGAAATAGTCTTCTGAGAAAACCCAAGCAATTAATTATCAATGTTAAATGGTCAGCCATGAAAACATACATTCAAGTAACACTATGCAAATTTATATATATATATCTATATATATATATACGCTTCTAGCAATAAAAGTTAGGTCATGAATTTTAAAGTGGATATATGAGAGTGTTTGAAGATAAGAGACTGGAGAAAGATAAGTTTATTTTAATCTCATAATTAAGAGAAAAATTGGAACATACAAAGAAGGTGATCTGTCAGTTCGTAGGTACTTTCAATTTCATGGTTTTGTTTTATAATGTTTTATAATATTGTGTCATCATATTTACTGCCCTTCGTGCTTTATGATAACCACCAAAAAGCTTCAACCAGGATTATCTTTTACCATATTATATTAAACTTTCAAGCTTCTACCCTCAAATATTAAAAAAATCATTAGGTAAAAATCTTGCTTTGTGTTTTCATAAGCGAGTAGCAGTTTTTCAAACATTAATAGTAAATTCTTCATCTTCTTTCTGTTCAAAAGAAGTAATATTACACAGCCAGTTTAGGGTGTGTGTGTGTGTGTGTGTGTGTGTGTGTGTGTGTGTGTCTTTAAAACAACAGTCAGCTAAAGGAAAAGATGCCATGAACTTGAAAGAGCACCAATGAAAGTTACTATAATGGAGGAGTTTGAAGAAAGAAAAGACTGGGTGAATATATTGTAATTATAATCTCAGCAATTTTAAAAATGGGATATAAAATTAAAGCTGTATCAACAATAAATCATAGACATTTAACGTGTACATATTTGCAAACAAAAAATAAGGGTTTATTTAATTAACTATATATAGGTTAGCATGTGCCTGTTTATAAAAGCTTTGTTACAAATTTTAAAACTATAAAACCTGAATTATATAGTAAACATAAAATAGTAGATAAATTGTAATATATCACCTCAGGAATTAAGATGAATTGTAAATTAATTCATGAAAAACATTACTTGCAGCAATTTAGAGCAATGTGTAATGTACATATTAGGCTTTATATAAATTTACACAAAAATGTTCACAACCACACAAGAGACACAAAGAGCATAAGCAGTTGTCAGGCAATTGAGTAAGCAAGGCTAAATGAGGTAATATTTACAAAACAGAATGAGAAAATGGCATTTTTATGATAATGGATATCTACATTAGCTTGGTCAGAAATGCATATCTCTGTGTGCATGCATACACATATATCTCTTCCCCTGTGCTTCCCAGGAACTGGGGTGACAAAATAAATGAGATAAATTAAGACTGTCTGCATTAGGAAAACAAAAGCTTGCTAAATTCAACCTGTGACATTTGTGTTCCATGAGGAATCAAATATAGGCTTGTGAGCTGGAAAGGTTATGCTGGAAAAGATAAGGCTTTGTGTGGACTGATGAGAGTAAGCTGGAGGAAAAGACACATGATGGTTGAGCCAGAGCCTCACAAGTGCCTCTATTTTTTTCCAATTGGTCTTGTGTTGCAAATAGAATCAAGAGGAGGTAAGCGCTCAGCTATTCACCAAGCCTTTGCTATCAGATGTTGATGCCAATTGCTGCAAGGATTGTTTGACTACTAAATGCTTCCTGTAAACTATGGATCTAAGACTGGATTTCCACAAGGTCTTGAACATTGTTGCTTATTGCTTTGCCCATTCAGTGCCTCTTATAGCTCTTTCTGTCTCTGTCTTTCCATACAGATGTCTTCCTGTTTTTCATCTTCCACATTTTGTACATAAGTACATACATTTTTAGGTGAATATATAGAAATATGCCTCAATATGTGAAATTGACATGTTGAATTTTATATACAAATCATATGTAATCATAAGTAACCACATATAAATATCACAAATAGTGGGACATAAACTTAGGCAGCCAGAATTGGTGATCAAGAAAAAACAAAAATGTTTTTTTTTTTATTTCTGCTCTTGCTATATAGTTCACTTAAATGTACTTCATAACACAACCTCCATCAAAATATTTTCTATTGAATTAGAAAATTCTTCAAGTGCTAGAATTTTATTATATTTCCTAAAGTTACCTTTTAATCCAAGACTCTTCCACAGTCTGACTTGAAACTGAAATATAAATTCTGACCATGGCTTTGAATGTGTCTTTTTACCTTTAAATTTTTGTTTTATTGTTGTTGAAATTACATGTTTTAAAATTATATTTGTTTTGTAGTTCTATTCCAAGTGGATGCTAAAAGATTTTTAAGGAGGTTAATACATTTTATTGGGCATAACAAAAGTTTATAGTATTTAAATTTAGATAGATAGTGTTTTATTTAGTATAAAAATAGGTAGTGGTAGAAACAAAACTGGCTCTTTGTGAAGATTATTAAGGGAAATACTGGTGATTTTAGTGGTGAAAATAAAAGTCACATTACATACCCACACTGGACATTTGGGACCCAGTTATGAAGTTGGGGAAAGCTAACTATTGAGAGCTCATTGTGGGTAATTTCTTATCATTAATGGTTTTTAGTCTATGCACAGACTAAAGCACATAAATCCATGAAGGCAAATATTAACTTACAATATAAAGGTCTTGTGTGTTCAACAAGAGAGAGTGTATGCCTAATAGTGTAAGCCTAGACAATCACACAGAGGTGGTGATGTATTGGATCTCATAGAACATATAGCTACCAATTTCCTAAGCCACCCTAACCCCTACTTACATTTGAACATTTGTCATTTCACCCACAGATAAGTACAGTCCTCATCCTTCATCCAGGAAACTTCTCCTTGGAATAGACAGAGACTATTACAGAAGACCAGAAATACTTACAACGCAGGGCTTTAGTAGCAGATACTTCTTAAAAACAAATGTCACACCTAAGGTTCAGGGAATATGGTGGAAATCAGTAGGGGTTGCAGAAATCATAAGATCAAATATTTTACTGTGAGACTGCATCTAATAGTGATTTTTAAACTATTCTTCATAAGTTTCTCCACCATAATTGGCTAAACATGAGGTGAACAAGGGCAACAATAGATGTGCTCAATTGGATGGGAAAGTCCATTAGCTCTCAACCCCACAAATAGAACTATGGGCAACTAAAGAATACTGAGAGTAGAAGATACGGCCTTTCCCAGGAAAGAGCCACCAATTGGTTATCCAACCAGATGGTCGTTCTTATAACATATACATACAAGTATCATTTTTAAAACCTGGACAAGTTTCTTTTATATTTATATGAATAATATATATGCAAAATATGCATACAGCAGCAGTTAATAAGTATGGAGGTCCTGAATTTGGCAAGGGCGAGGAGGGGTATACAGGTCATGAATTGGGCGAGGAGGGGTATTCAGGATGGTTTTGAGTAAATAAGGGAAAGAGAAAGTTGTGTGAATGTATTTCAAAAAATAAAAATCTCCAAAAAGAAAATCTCAAAATACAAAAGAAACATTTTTAAAGGCTGAAAGTTTTCAAAAGATCATCATATATTAGTTGTATCCTGTCAGTTTATCTCTATACATCATTTCCCTTCTTACAAAAACAAAAATCTCTTTCATGTATATGCATGGAACATTCTGAAAATTCTGTGTAACCACAGGCCTTTCTATGCAAAACCAAGTTTTCTGATATAACAACTCTGAGACTTCTTATATATGAATAATATCTTTGGCTTGTTCCCACTAGCTAGTAACTCAGTTATTTCATTTATTCTAATCTAAGTCCTGCCATGCAGTTAGTTAACATTCCTCACGTCCATGTGCCTGACTCCCTCAATATTGGGGCAAGTCTCTTCCCACACCTGACTCTCTTTCAGATTTCCTTCTCCCTACTAGATCTCCCACTTTCTATTTCCTACCTCAATTTTCTGACCAGTCCACTTTTCATTGACAGGTGATGATTCCAAATGGTACACAGGAAATTCTCTCTACAATTCTGGATCTAAAAATGTTGTTCAATTCATGAAGAGAAAGTAATGAAATTCTTTACTCTAACTTCTTTGCTTAAAAAATTATAAATACATAAATCTTTTTGACTTCTATATATCTTAAGAAAACAGAAAAGAGATAATTACTAAATACTACAATTTCTCAAGGTTTAAATAAAGAATAGGTTTTGTAATTTTTATATAGTTATACATTTTTACATATTGGTTTCATTTAGACATCAGTCAATATGAAATTCATTCATTTTAATTTTTATATTTATTGTTGAAAAAACTCTCACTATGCATACCCTAGCTCAAAATTCAGTATGTAGACCAGACTGACCTTGAACTTAAAGAAATCCACCTGCTCCTGTCTTCTGGGTGCTGGCATTAAAGGAGTGAATGCCTAACATCATTTTGCTATTTATTAAGAACAGAAAGCAGTGAAAATATGTGGTTTCTAAATTAGTATATATATTTAATTCTTGATTTAAAAACATAGGAACAATGATAGAAATGTCTGAAACATCATAGGATGCGTTACATATCTAAACAGTATTTTTATAGGGTTTACTGTTTCCTGTGAGTATTGTTTTAAATGATGACTTATTCCAATAGCCATTCTGTAAGTAGAAATAATCAGTCTAGTTCTAGGAACCAGAAAATGGAGTCACAGAAATGTGTTTAGTCTAAGAGACCTGTGACTGATGAGGGAGACATAGGCAGTGAACTCACTAAGATAGCGTTTGGTTCCTGTCTCATAGAGTTCGACAAAGGTATGCTTGAACAGAGATTGACGTGACGGTTCTTATGAAAGCAAAATGTTTTATGGTAGTTGTGTATGGTGCCATATAAAATAATGTACTTCATTCATTAATGCTTATTGTGGAATTCCATTCAAATATGATGACAGTTAATTAAGAATGAGGTATAATATCGAATTTTCATGTGATGACTTTGCTTGAATGAATTTACATATTATATTCATTGTGTATACATACATTGTATACATCCATTGTGTTAAATCTTTTGCTTCTTACACTTTAAAAGTGAACTAAAAGTTTATGTTTATGTGTTTGATATCTTTATTTGCTGATATAATTATTATTGATTACTTAACTAGAAAACATTAATACATAGAACATTAAGAGGGTTGTATATTTTGGTTAGAACAGATGTAAACTTTGAGTTTTATCTCAGCATTGTCACTATTGTAATTTTAGGGATAGCTATATATATAAAATTTGTTTTGTTTTGTTTTGTTTTGTTTTTTGAGACAGGGTTTCTCTGTATAGCCCTGGCTGTCCTGGAACTCACTCTGTAGACCAGGCTGGCCTCGAACTCAGAAATCTGCCTGCCTCTGCCTCCCGAGTGTTAGGATTAAAGGCATGCGCCATCACTGCCCGGCCTATATATTTTTATTTATCCACTGAATTTCAATTATTTTGTTAGTCCTCATTATACAAATTCATAACTTTTCATAAATGTTAGAGAAAAAGAACCAATAAATAATCAAGACTATTTCCAAAAATGAATTTTAACAAATTTTTCTGAAAAAATAAAACATGATTAACTTTAAATACATAGTGGATAGGTTCATGAATAGATACAGTTAAAAGAAAAATGAACTGTGTAACTAACCAGAGTATGTCTGAAGACAAAACAATAGAAAATTATGAAAGAATTGGAGCTGTCTCTACTCCTGCATGGCTCCCTTTGAGTTCATTCTGGCATATAGCACATACATCTTTGGGTGTTTCTGACTCTCAAGAAGTCTTTGTTCTCTTAGGTACTTGATACAGTAGCTCACTGTGGTTCAGAGAACATGAACTCAAAGCAATTCTAGTCTCTTTTTGCAAGTTGATAAGGGACTCAAAGAGGAAACAATGTGCTTTGGGGAAAAACTAGAGATATCTTGCCACATATGCATACGTTCTTAAAATGGTAGAAATCTGCCATTGAAACACAGAGAAATCGATTCAAACAAAGAAACAAATGAAAAGCTCAAAACCAGACTAGCATAACTTCATCTATATCATTAGAACACACAAGTGCAAACCAGACCCCAAGTACTAATAATGTCGCAAGCAGAAAGATTCTCATGAAAAAGTATTCTTCTACTTGCAACTTCCTGTGTTTTATAAAAATCCTGAAAACCATATATTTAATTTTAGACAACATTTATGTAATGATATATTAAAAATACATCCTACTGAAAGTATGGTAAAACATTAGTTCTCATACAAAATATTATTTAAATTATAATTACCTAAATATATAACATATAAATATGTGTTGTCATAAAAATTCTTATTAAAAGATACTAATTTGGTACAACTTTATCCAAAATATAAGTTTGAATTGGAAACCTTGTAAGTGACATTAGCACCTGATTCAATAATGACTTTCAAAAGAATAGCTCATCACATCAGACAATCATTCCAAGCCTTGTATCTCTAAATAAATTTGTTGCATGGATCTCTAAAGAAGTTGGTTGACAGCTTAATTTATGATATTAAATAGAAAACTAAGACTCAAATTTAGAAAGTGGAAACAATTTGTTTATTCTTATATACATAAAAGAAAACTAATATAAAATGCAAACTTAATGAACATATATGAAATATATATAGTTTGTTGAAAGAAAATTTTGGTTTTATTAGTATCTAAATAAAAACTGATTCATTGCGTCTGTGAGCCCTTCTCACATAGAAAATCTTACTCTGGAAAATGGCAGGTAATTGACCATTAAGTCAGAGCAAATAGTCACAGGCCAATAATTTAAAACATAATAAATGCATGTGTTTAGAGAAAGATGTTATTACTTTAATAATAAACTGATGAAAAAGAAAGGTGAGCTCATCAGTTTTGAGAGGGAGATTTGGTCAAGGTTTTCTCACAGTTTCTCTTTTTGTATTTTTTTTCTTTTCTTTTTTTTTTGTATTTAATGTAGTTTTTAAATCTGCGATAAATGGATGCAAAAACCTCTCTCTGTGTTAGTTTAAATAGGAATCAGTTTCTATGTGTTCTCAGAATAAAGAGTAAATTCTCCCAAGCCAAGTTCCTATAGGGCTGCCTGCACCAGAGGTGGCACCCATTTGTTCTTTCACAGTAGTAGAAGTCTCTCCAAGAACTTCAGCAACTGTTTATAATTAATCCTGAACTTAACCTTGGCTTTAATTGCCAATAAAGCTGCTAATCGCAGCTATTTGAAGCATGGCAATTATTAAATAAACTTCTGCTAGAGAAGAATCAATATCCCAAAACTGTTGAGAATGATTACATAAACATGCTCTGAATAAAGAATGTAGAAACAAATGGTCCAACCTCCCAGGGTTGTAAAGCTTGCATGACTGGTTGCAGTTGAGCTGAAACAGCTAACATGAGGTAAAGAAAGACTATCTGTTTTCCCCAATAGACATCACAGTCTTTTTGGCAGATAGCAGAACTTTTCATGTAGATGGCTCCAGGATGCTTGCATTGCATCCCTGGGGGATCTTTCCAAATTAAATTTCACCCTTCCTATGCCAGCCTTCTTCCCAGATATGAGAATTCATTACTCCATGTTGGCTTTCTTCCTGGAATCAAGATATTGACATTTTTATAAAATTTCAGCATTGTAACAACTCTCAGACAACAGACATATAAGAGAACCCCCAAGAATGTAATAAGTTTACAGAAAACTTCTGAGAAACAAAGAACTTGTCATTTTATGAAAGGAATATTATTGTCTGTATTGTGAACACACACACAAGACATTAATGCTTAGTGTACCGAGTCCCTTACATTCCTCATTGTTGCTGACGGATGAATTCAAAAAAAGAGTTGAAGGAACTGACCCTGGCATGAAACCTTAACACTCTCCTGTGCAAAATAGCACATAACTCTAATACAAAACACATATCCCACTATATAATACAGAAGTTAGCAATTTTCATTTAAAAAAAAAAATACTTGAGTGGAAACCCACTTAAATGGGAATGAGGAGATCGTGAAAATAGGGTAAATATTAGAAAAAAACCCTGCCATGTGGTCTCCCACAAACTTTTATTAACATTTATGGAAATTTTACTTGCAAATATTGGTGAACATTTAATATTCTTTTTTTTCATAATTTATTTACATTTCTAATGTTTCCCCCTTTCCAGATCTCCCCTTTGGAACCTCCCCATTCCCTCCCCTCTCCCCCTGCCACTAGTTCCTTTCTCCCTTTTTTGTTTTGTATCTTTGTTTGGCAGGCTAACCTAGAAGTCTTAAACTGAAAAACAGTTAGGAGGTAGTTTCCTGAGTTCAGCCATCTCAGGAATGAGTTCCACCTTGCTGGCAGGATCAAAACTGAGTTCGTGTTCCCAGACTCTGGAATCCAATGCCTATCCTGCTTCTTCAGATGGTTCATATCTGTCTGTTAACCAGTAAAGGATGTAAAGTGGTGAGTTGCTGTTATCCTCTTATCTAAACCAAGACACACAAATCATAAACGTGCTGCCTGTTTTGACTTAATTGACTACTTGCAGCTTACCTACTGCATTGTTCCCTTTTTCTGAATTTCTGGTGTCTTGGTTCAGTTAACAAAGTGCTCCTTGCCCACTCCTTTCTTCCTTTATCACTTTAGATTCCTGGTCAGACTCCTAGAGGGGACCTAACTGCAAAAGCTGACTCAAGAGTCATGATACCAAGTGAGCAGGGTAAGTTTTTTGGAGGGTAGTAAAGATGGATCTATTTGCATTCTTCTACATGCAGACATCCAATTAGTCCAGCAGCATATGAACAGAAACAAAGAAAACAATACAAAGAATCAGTGAAAAATAATTGGTTCTTCGAAAAATCTACAAGATAAAAAACCCTTATTCAATGTTACTAAAAGACAGAGAATAATGTATGATCTTTTTTTTCTCCTTCAATTCTTTGAACATTTCAGATATGTATGTAATGTGTTTGATTAAATCCACCCTCTCCTATCCATTCCCTTAACTCAGTCCTTATTCAGCCAAAACCATTATCCTCTCAACTTCATGTGCTCTTAAGAAGAAAAAGAAAAGGAAAGGAGAGGGGAAGGGAAGGGATAGGAGGGGAAAGAAGGGGAGGAGAGAGGAGAGGAGAGAAAAGAAAAGAGAAAGTAGTTTAGTGTTAATTGTATGGGCATTAATAATGCAATCAAGGAGAGAGAGGCCTCTCAGTTGCCAAATCTTTAAGGAAAATGGGCTCCCTCCCCCAGCAGCTGCTGTAACTAGCACCTCAGATATGGGGCTTCCTGCTTATCTGTGAGGAGAGTAGTAGCAGAAAGATCAAGAGTTTAAGGTCATCTTTGGTCATAAAATGAGTTTTTACATGTCATGAGCTGTATAAGACTCTGTCTTAAAACAAGCCAGTAAACAAACAAAATTCACCAGACAAAAGGCCATCTTGTATGAGCTTATTAAGAGGTTCATGATGATAAGCAGCCTATATTAAAAAAAAATATAGATTTTATTTTTTTGTGTAATTTTATTTACATGAAAAACCAGAGAAATAGAATCATGTTCTTATAGTTCCTTAATGAGCTGGATAAATGGCAGCTCAAAAGTTTAATTTTGTTTAATGCAGAAATAATGAAATGTTTATATTATAAAATGAAGTCTATATGCTCCTTTGTCTTGAAAATAGTTTGCTCACGTCACCACTATGTACAAAATTACAAATCATAGTATAACTCATCTAACAGAAAAACAAAGAACAATTTATGAACATTATTTTTTGCTTGAGTAGCTTATTACACTATTTACATTTATATCAGAAGTTTTACTTTCAAATCATGGCTAGCATATATAATTATATAGAGAAAGTGAGGTAAGATAGTATCAGATTTTATAGTATATAGGGAAGAAACATTTATTTCTGGAAAATGAAGATATTGATATATGTTTAACAAAGTACAAATGGTATTTTACATAGCTTATAAAACAAAACCATTTGGATTATTCAACTTCAATGAGAAATTAGCAATCCATTGCTTTCAAACTTCACTTGACAGAAGAGACAGCAGCTTTCCAGACTTCTAATAAATGAAAGAAATTGTATATCTTTTAAACAGATGCTATTGAACTGACATTTGTGTTGTCTATCATGGTCATTCAAAGTACTTACTCATCATAGAAGGAAAACTAGCATAATTTTGGGTAACAGGAAAGGGTTTTTATACAATTTCTCATATATGACATTAACTGAGGGTTCTTTGAAAGGAATAAAACCAAATCTGAATCATAAGTAAAAAGTAAATGCATTAAATAAGGCATAACATCAGACCAGCTTTGCAACAACTTTGTTTCACTACTGAGATTAATAAAAATATGTCTTTACTTTGGCTCATTCGTACTATTCAATGGGAGTTCTGATGGACTATTGTGTGTGAATTGTTTACAATTTATGAGACTCATTGAATTTTTTTAGCAAAGCACCATGAGGAAATATGTTAGAAAAATATCCTAAGGCAAGAGAGCACATTAATTTGACAAGGTCACATAGTAAGTGATAGCTTAAGTTTAAAAGTTTGCAGTCTCACAACAAAAACTTTCTAATACTGTATGAGATGGTTCACAGAAAACTGCTTACCAACAATTGCTAAGCAGATATATAAATTGAGGTAATATGTCATGGGATGTTAATATATAAAATGTGTTATTATGACCAGTGAAAGGAGGAAAACCTCTCCTTTACTCTTTGAGGTTTTGTGAAAAAAACCATGTGGACTAAACTAACAAAGCCAAAACATAATACTTTGGTGATAATGTTTCAATTTTATATTCCCTGAAAGCCAATTAAGACCCCAGCAAAAATAAACCCAGAGTGTTCATAAATAAGTTTTAACAAATGATGGTATTATATAAATAATAACATAAAATGGTTCTAAGATCCTAAGGATAATAAATTATGAAATATTAACATGTAGGGACAGACAACATTAGAAAACACAATTACTTAGTGAGACAGCTTTTATCTGGATTAACAATAGCGCTGGGTAACTCAACAGTGAGAACAGGTTTCCTCCTTTCCTGGAATGATAAAAAGAGATGCAAGAAGAAAATTTGTGCCTTATTTTTACTTTTTTTATTTTTTGGGGGGGGGGGCATTATAGTTTTACATACCTATTAATCTCAGTTACCATATCAAAATATAATCATCATCAAAGTATGTATTTGTGAATGGGTTGTTTTCCCAATAAAAGAAGAGCAAAGTCAAACTGATTAAAAATAAAAGCAATGGTTAAGAAAAGCTAAGATCAAAAAGCAGTAACAGAAGTGAAAGGATATTATGGGGCTATAGGTGGGGAGATACCTTGTAATCTGTTGTCAGTGATCAGAAAATGTCCTTCCTCTTAGACACACACACACACACACACACACACACGCACACACGCACACTGAAGAAACAAATTTCCAAAGAGTTCTTCTCTACTGTGCTGATCGTAGCACATGTTTGAGATTGGGAATAAAGATGACGTTGGTACTCACTGTTATTCCTGACATTTAGAACTATGAAAACTACATGAGTAAATGAAACACAAAGAGGGAACAACACCCATGTTGTCCAATAGACCCCTGTATTAGGGTTCTCTAGAGTCACAGAACTTGTAAGTAGTCTCTGTATAGTAAGGGAATTTGTTAATGACTTACAGTCTGTAGTCAAACTCCCCAACAATGGTCAGCAGTAGCTGTCAATGAAAACCTGAGGATCTAGCAGTCGCTTAGTCCCACAAGGCTCACAGTCAAAGAAGAGTTGAAGAAGAGATAATCTTCCTCCTTCCAATGTCCATATGTAGATCTCCAGTAGTAGGTGTGGCCCAGATTAAAGGTGTGTGTACTACCACACCTGAAACTTGTGTCTTCCAGACTCAATTTCTAGATCACAGGTGAGCCTTCTAATTCTGGATTGTAATTCACTCCAGATATAGTCAAGTTGAGAATCCGAAATAGCCACTACAACCCCTTAATGAATTTAAGTGCATATATGGGAAAGGCATACTCACAAAGGCAACAACATCTGTCACCACTTTTTATTGTCATCTGGAAGGACAGCTGGTACAGTAAAACACCCACCCACAGAAATTAGTCAGAACTGGCTTCCATTTGTAGTCATAATGTGGCTTGTGGCATCTGTGACTACAGAGGAGACACATGTCACTGTAGGAGAAAGAGACTTCTGGGAACCTCTTTGTAGAGTTGCAGATAATACCTGTGATGTAATGCATAGAGTGAAGTGATTGTAAAATACTTGTTTTATAGCTGTCCAAATTTTCACTTAACTGCCACATGCATTTAAACAGGAACTTCCAGACTATCTCAGGCCTACTGACTCCTTAGATGATCATATAATAGTCAGCCCAAAAGAATATTTGAATGCCATCAGTATGAGTAACATTTTAATCTGTTTTGACCACATTGGCTATTATCAATATTCATATTTTCTTATTAAATGAAATAAAAATAGTATATTATTTGTATTTTATACTTTGAGATAGTGTCAGCGAATCAACATTTTTTGATACAGGGTGTCTCCATGTAGCTATAGGTATCCTTGAGCTCACTTTGTAGACTAGACTGGCATGGAACTCACAGGTATCTGTCAGCCATGGCCTCCTGTGTTCTGGGCAAATCAACATTTCTCATTGTATATTTTGATTAAATCATTTTTTTTTTTTACAAAATAAGGTAACCCACATTTATCATGTGTATATCTTATACCCATTTATTTTCTAATCTGTTATGCAGCCAACCTTTTTTTTTCAAATGTCATAGGTAACACTTTCATATGAATTATTCATTTAAAATAGAAAACATATGGACTTCAACAACCAGGAATATAATTAAATTTATGAATGTTACAAATGGCTATCTGCTCAATTCTTAAAAAGTTCTGAAATGTAAATCATGTATGTCAAAACTGTAAATGTGCAAAAGTAGGTTTGAAAGTACCTATGCCAGCACAGATCATATAATGATAAACCATGACAATTTTATCCCCTCTGTTTTGCAATGACTTCAAGTTGGTACCCTTTATAGAACTAACTAACTATAGTCATTTTTATTTTTTTCATATAAAAATTGTGAACTTAGCTATAATTTTCTATGTTTGTTTTTGTTACCTGATCATCTGATTGAAAAAAACTGTAACCGTGGTAAGTTTAGAAGAACATATTCCAATTATTTTTTTTTGTGAGTTAAAAGAACAAGAAACCTGTGTGTACAAAAACACAACACAGCCAAAATCAAAACTCAACCTGGGAAATGACTCTTGGAGACTCTTCCAAGTCCCCAAGGGAGACTTGGGAGATTCTGTATTAGAGAATGCTTTCTTTTCAATACCTCCCAGAAGTCATTACATGGGTAAAGCTTATCAAAATGTAGAGGAACTTCAGTATTTCAGCACGATGTTCAGCAACTGATGTGAAGTGAATGTTTATTTGCATTTCAAGTACAAATATCTAAATATATAGCATTATAATCTTTTATGCCTACCTGTATACATATATAAATTTCCATTGCATGAAAAATGAATACTTTAACTACTTTTATATACCAGTTATGTTAAAAATGTTCATTGAATCATTCTAATTAGCGTATGTTTTTATTCTGTATATTTAAGGTACAACACAATTTTATTTCAAATAGTAAAAATTGAAAGAAGGATGATATAAAATTTAAAATTGTTTGCCCAAGTTTTGTTATTCTGCATAAATGTTAAACGTTTTCTCTTCTGTAATAATATAATTCTAATAAACATTTTATTTGACTAGCAATCTTGCCTAGTATATGACTATACATCAACAAAGTATGATTAAATGTTCTAAACTTTTCTCATCAAAGCATACATAAATATGAAGAGCTAAATAGTATCAAGGGGCAGATAATTCATTTTAAATTTTGAATAGATAATATAGCAGATTTTCCTAGTTGTTTGAATACTCTCTTGAACTTCCTTCAGTAAAGTGTTGACTGATCATGTCACACCATGCAATAAGAACAAGAAGTATATCCTTTTTTTTTTTTTTTTTTAGTACAGAAATAGAGTATATTTAGGGCACGGGGAGGGGAGTTAAGAGGGTAGTAGAGGCAGAAAAAGGCAGAGAGAGGGAGAGTACAGAAGTAGCGGAGTGGAGGCCAGCCATGACCATGTGGAGAGAGGGGGGAAGGGAATGGGGAGAGGTAAGAGAGAAGCAAGAGAGAAGAGATAAGAGATGAAGTATATCCTTAATGGATGAAATATATAGATCAAAAGACCTGGGTCTAGAGAGGTGTAGACAATCAAACGTAAGTGCTTAACAATGTTTATAATGAGAAAGCATAGACTTATGTTTCTCAAAGCATGTGGAGGTATGTTGGCTTGCTTAGGACAACTGAAATCACTGAACATTACTCAAAATACCAACATCATAATTTAAAAGGTGGAGAGATGAGATAGACAATTCTACATCTCCTGACATGGCAGATACTTCCTCTGTGTGTGTGTGTGTGTGTGTGTGTGTGTGTGTGTGTTCCATTGCATATATTCCATCTTTGTAGAAAGTTATATCATGAATACTTACAAAAACAGACAAAAATAAGCAAGCTACAAAATGACTACAAAAAAGCCATCTCTCCAAAGACCTATTTTGTCTCAACAAGAAAATGAGCTTAGAAAGATAATAAAGAAAGGAAAAGAAATGAAAATTAGCACCCTTCTTCAGAAAGGCAAAGAAAACCCAAATGAAGGGAGCCTGAACTTCTTGTCTCTAGGGAGAATTAGCAACTCTGGGACTCAGCAAACCCTTTGTGTGGATTCTGGGCTTTTAACATTGCTTAATAACATCAAAGACAATAAGGACTATAAAAATCCAGAGGTCAAAATTTTGGCACCATCCAGAATTCTTTGATATGTGCTTCCCCTGTAAATCCAAGTGGTATCACTAATGAGTCTGTGCAACCATCTCAGTTGGGCCAAACACTGTTGGAAGCAAATAATATAAGCATGGGTCAGCAACAAATAATGGTCCCCCTAATGATCCGATACAAATGAAAGCTGAAGAGGGAATGCAGGCATCAATGTCCACCTGGAAATTCTCTCAATTAACAACTGAGTGAGGTTGGAAAAAGGTCACAGAAAGACAGGTAAAATAGAAAATGTAGATATGATGTCAACTTTCATGATATAGTAGATTCAAAAGAAATTATATTCCAAACAAGAGCCAGAAAATACCAAACTGTGGGGAGGAAAATGTCATGAAAAGTATCCCAAGAGTGATATAAATGTTAGAAATCTTTGACAAAGTTTTTTTTCCCTTTAATATCTTTATTGATTGGGAATTTCACATCATGAACTCCAATCATGCTCACTTCCCAGGCCTTCCAGTTCCACTCCATCACCAGTTTGACTCACTCCACAGAAGGAGGAGGAAGAGGAATAGGAGAAGAAGAATGAGGAGGAAGAATAAGAGGAAAAAAGAGAGAAGAGGAGGAAGAAAGAAGGAGGAGGAAGGAAGGAGGAGGAGGAGGAAGAGGAGGAGGAGCAAGAGGAGGCAAACTCTGTCTTTTAAATTTTAGTAGTAGCTATGTAATATTATATAAACATCTCTTATACTCAATGAGACTGGAACTTTTCCTGGACCTCACAGCCAGAGTAAATAACACATGTTGAAATCACTTAATGCTGCTAACCTACTTGTTCTCAATCTGTTTGTTTAACCTATTTTCAAGAGGACAATATTACAGTCAACCTTTCTTACATTGCATTTCCCATGGAATCAACTTATACAATCTACGCTAATGCAAAGCTGTCATCTTAAATTTTGTCCTTTTCCATGCCCTGACACAGCACGATGCAAGTGTTGTATCATTTCCCAAATGCAGGAAAAACAGAGGTTAAATGCAATCTTCTCGAAGGAGCATCTATTATAACTGTTGAATGTAACATAGATTGTTTATTGATGAATGGTACTTATAGGGCCACTTGTCTGGGGCAGGAGGGATGAGCATGATCCAATAACTAACTCCCTTGTAAAACTCTGTTTAAGATTTCTGTAAGGTGACCCTCATTTCCTCCCAATGCTTTCTCTGCAGTTTAGCAAAAGATAGAGCAAAGATATTTGTATGTACAGGCACACACACAGGAACATACACAGAGTCAGATTCCCAAGACAGTCTTCAAGCAGGCGGATAGTCAGACTTATGCAATACATAGACAGAGGACAGATGACACAGGGATCAAGAAGTAGTGAATTCAAGTTGATACTCATGTTTTCGTGACTCCAAGGGACAATGCTTTCTTTTATTTCTTGCTTTAATGTAACACTGATGCAGTTTTGGAGACTCAGAATTAGACACTATTGCATTTAATCTAGGCATGAAGTCAGTCTAGAAAACTATTATTCACCTCAAAATTTGGGGGGGGGGGGCTAGATTATTCTGCAGTGTATATGTGGATACATATATTTTTGCATGTTTATGTGCATATTTGTTGGTATTCATGTGAAAGGACAATTGATACTGTTATCTTTTTCTACAAGTGTCATCCAGCATGCTTTTTGAGTAAATAATTGAGTTTGGCTGGCCAATGATATCCAAGGATGTGGCAAGTCACTATCATGTCTGGTTTTTTATATATCTGTTGGAGAAATAGTTTCAATCATCATGTTTGTGTGACAAGCATTAACTTTTTAAACTATATGTTCTGTACCCAACCATGTATAAGTAGCCTTTGGGGACAGAACTATTACTTTCTAAAATCTGGGAGAATATGAGGAAGACAGTGTTAAATCTGAATTGGTCTTTTTGTACTAAATTTAATTAATTCTCCGTGAGATATCCAAAGCATTTAAAAATTCATTTTGAAGGGAAGTCATTTCCTACATACTTAATGTAAGAGGTATTATGTATGAGTAAAGACTCAATGTTCTATTAACACAAAAATTGAAAAAGATATAGATAACTTTCTCTTATTAGCACATTATTTGTTTTTTGGTTTTGCTTCAATTTTGTTTGTTTGTTTTTGAGACAGAGTCTCTACAGAACCCTGACTTCCCTAGAAGTCACTGTGATATGAGTCTAGCCTCAATCTCAACGAAATCCATTTACCTCTGCCTCCCAAATGAGGTTAAGGTCTTATGCTGGAAGACCAGGCTCATTAGAGAAATAAAGTTTAGGATTTTCTTTTAAAAGAATAAATATAAATCTATTCTAGCTTAGCAGTTATAATCATCTGTATTTATGTTATATAAAATAAATGTTGCAAACTTATAAACTATATGAGAAGATTTGTATAGTATATTATGACAGTCAGGACTTGGAGGAAAAGCAAGTATTTTTCAATAATTAAATCACTTTATATCATGCAGCTGTGCCATGGAATTATAGAGACTGAAATACGAAAAAGTACATTGTTTCATACTATATAACTTTACAAAGAATTCTGTCTGTGGATTTTGTAGGAATATTTTGGCAGATTCAAAATGCTCTGTCCACTTTGTCATTCTCTCGTCTGCATATTACCTTGAGGAAGAAAGGTAAGTTTTATTTAAAAAGTATTGCACTAACATACAAATAGAGCTTAGAAGCACTTTACTGATAGTTGATCCCCACAGGAACTCTGTGCTGTAGTCCCTAATACCATCTTCAAACTATAACTGAGAAATCTGATATAGTGAAAAATTTAGTAACTTGATCAATTCATTCACATCATGAAAAATGTAAATTAGATGATAATTAGAATGTCAGGTTTCATTATATCTGCCCTGCATCACTTCCCTAAGTTGACTAAAAATCACCCTTTGGTAAGAGAAAGACTAATGGTAACATATTTATGATTGTCCATAGGTCGCTGCTTTATGTTTTAAGTTATGAAAAACTCATTAAAAGTTATGAAATTATAAATGATATCACAGGCATTGAAGATATAATTAACTCCCGCCATCTGTAAAATATGTGGCATATACCTCAACTTAGTCACAAATTAAAAAAAAATGACATGGTATAATTTCATTTGAAAATCATCTGCTTTGTCGTTTATATTTTAATAATATCATAGAAATAAATCTTCATATATCAGTACAAACCAACATGCATTATTTATTTAATCTCTATCCGAAGTTCATGTGAAAACTACTAGCTTTATCATTTCATCTCAGAGAACAAGATTTGTTTATCAGCATTTTTAACCTAATTCTGCCCATTTAGAAAATATGATTTCCATATATTTCTTCTCAGAAAAATACAACAAAATGATTTTGATATTAGCAATTTTCATAGAAAAACTTCTACATAAATTAGTAAATACATAACAAATCACAGACACATGCAGAACACTCAATCAAAAAGAAAAACCCAAATCTGATGCTTCAAAAGCAAGGTATTTCAAATATGAAGAAGAAAATCAATAATCTATTACAAAGGTTCAAAATAACCATAGATATAAAACCAAAAAAATTTTTTTGGAATAAAAGAACAAACAAAATGACTAGAAATAAAAATGTATCTGTAACCATTCCCTATAAATTCAGGTAAAAAATATCTGTAAATTCATTGACACTTTTTAAACAAAATATTCATTCTTAAATAAAAAGATCTAAGAAAGTAAGAATGAAGAATAAAAAACAGTTATTGTTAGGATATTGTGATGGTTTGTATATGCATTGCCCAGGGAGTGGCATATTAGAAGGTGTGGTCCTGTTGGAGTAGGTGTGTCACTGTGGGTGTGGGCTATAAGACCCTCACCCATGCTTCCAGAAGTCAATATTCTGGTAGCTCCTCCTGCACATGCCTACCTGAACACAGCCATTCTCCCACCTTGATGATAATGGACTGAACCTATAAGCCAGCCCCAATTAAATGTTGTCCTTATAAGAGTTGCCTTGGTCATGGTGTCTGTTCACAGCAGTAAAACCCTAACTCAGACAAATATATTCTAACAATGCCTTGAATACACATATGGAAATGCTATAATAAAGCTTACTACTTGATGCAACTATTATACACACAGAAAAGGCAAATGATGGGGGAAGGCAACATTTAATGTTTTCCCAAACCATATTTAAGGCACAATCTATAATATCTAATGAGACAACCTAGCAAAGCCCTGAGTCTGGATAAGGATGGGACCATACTGTAGGTGTTTTGTTTTTCATTGTTAGGTTTATAAAATGTCATTTTTAACTACTTGAATTATTACCTCTGAGAACTCTAATCATGATATATGAAAGGTTAAACAGTAAAAAATTATCAATCTTATAATTTCTTTATAAATTCCTTGACACTATGTCTTTGAAAATTTAAATCCAAACTCAGCAATCCTCAAATTAGCTCACAATTGGAAAATAGCATATGAAATAGTCAAGATACTCTCACAGAACCTCTGAAAGAAGGTTGAAGATATTACATGGCAGGCTTGGTATGATTCTTTCTTTTTCAGGTTGATTGTTCTGAAAATGCAGCCATGTCGTACAGATTCCCATAGTCCTAAGAATGGTGTGTATTGGAAAAGGAATTGAAGGCTGTTTATTACCTAGTTGTTGGAACAAATGTATTATTGATGTTGAAGTTGATCTTCTAACTTCAAACTGAAATAATTCAAATCCCTGGGTGTCTCGTGATAATGATAACAAGAAGGTTTAGCCACAGCTTCCCAACACAGCAGAAGGCAACTTACTCTCCCAGGTGTTTTAAAACAGCGGAAAGGATTATAGAACAAACTTGTGGCTAATCCTATGAAAGAAGCTCCTTACAAAATGTTTTTCAGTTTGTTCAACAAAAATATTCAGAAAGATGAAAGGAGTTTGTAAAAATAGAAGATACAAAACTTGATTTTTATCAGTGCTATAAATGGATTATGAACATCAATTTCTTTTTAGGGCTATTTTCTATTCGTTGCAATATAGAAAAGAAAATGCTGCTCTTGTGTGATATTTAGGTGTATTTTCTAACAATATGTTAAATAACCAGCTCATATATAACCAACTTGAGAAAAGCAAATTATTAATTTGTTATCTTTTATCATTTTAAGCAAAATAAAAATCCACTTTGAGGTTTTATAATCAGAATTTTGTAGGAGCACATTTATTATATCAGAAATAGTCATGGAATGATATTATTGTCTAAAAGTTAGAAAAAGTAAAACTAATTCACAATCTTGGCTACCTCTCTGGGAAATATTAATTTACTTGCTACACACTGTTGAGATAGTTGATAACCAAAACTATTTTCCTTATCTTTGTGTTTGTTTACAACCCTCATTTGGGAATTTATCTTATTGTTCTTTTCAGATACTTTACCCCCTGCAAGAGAAAAACAGAGTGCAGTAGTTGTGTGTAACATTTTTAAACCTACTTTGTCCCAAGAGCTAGATTTTTCTCATTCCATAAGATTATCAATAAAAGCATAGTATTTAGCATATTCTGTTCACTGACTTGAAAATCATCTATTTATATTTGCTTATTGTAGAAGAAAACATTATCATAAGAGTCAATGCTTTCCTACACATCCTATACACAATATAATCATTGTTTCTTATGCATCATTCAAGAACACTGTTTAGGGAATATATGAAATCTTGAGTGACTATATTATTGACCTAAGCACAGCTAGGCCATTTTGCTTTGCTATTTCTCTGAACATGACAAACGGAATGTTTTGCCATTTCCATAGCTGGAGTCATTTGAGTCATGTTTGGAAAATTCTGAGTGCTTATGAGAAAATTACAAGAAAATAAGACCAGAGTCTTGTGTCCTCAGTTTCTTCAAAATATGAATAGTTCTTAGAATGTGATTGTATGCTTCTTGCACATGTAGTAGATAGGAATAAGACTACTTTAGAGAGTTCATTAAAGCTGGCTATGGTTATTATATACCTCTGTAGAAAAGCATGTTTGGACATGTGTAGTTTGTCTTTGTGATTATACATTTCCCTCATGTGATTCTTCTTAATCCTCAGAGAATAAATTGTCTGAAGCTCTGAATAAACTTTGTAATTGCACAAGACTTTTGTTTGCTACATTTATCATACATCCTCCCAGGTCTCACCAACTCCAGAGAGGTGACAGAACTTCAAATGTCCCCTAAAATAAACACACACCAAAGCTTGTTCATTCTTAAATTGCATTAATTAATTAATTAATTTATATGTATGTGTTTGAGTTCACTTAGTGAATGAGAATGAGAATGGCCTCGATACATTCATATACTTGAATGTTTCCTTCCTAGGTGGTAGAACTGTATAGGAAAGATTAGTATTTGTGACTTTGTTGTAGGAAGTATATCACTGGGGTGTACATTAAGAATTCAAAAGCATATGCCATTCCCAGTTTGTTTTTTCTGTTTCATGTTTATAGATTTAAGATGTGAGCTTTCATCAACAGCTACAGCCCCATGCTTCCTATCTGCTGTCATGTTTCTCATCATGATGGTCATGGATTCACACTTTGAAACGTACGCTGCCAATTATATATTTTTATTCTATAGATTTTCTTGATCATAATATCTTTTACAGCAATTGAAAAGAAAATAAGATAATCTACCATCATAAATATGTGGGGATCAGAGAATAATTTGCAGAAGTTTATTATCGCCTTCGACCATTCTGGTTCTGACAATCAAACTTGTGATATCATTCTTAGAACTAAATATATTTACTGAGACATCTCAATGGCTCATTAAGCATGATTATGTCCTCCATAGTAGACTAAAATCTTATGTCAGTATACAAATTATTTATGCTTATTTTTTATTATTTCCTATTGTCTATTGTTTACATAGTCCAGTCAGGAAATAACAAAAATTTTATTCAAATTTAAGAGTGAAAACCACATTATAAAAATAGGCAGCATTTTTAAAAATATGTAGACACATAATTATAAAATCTTCTTTCTTTTTTATGTCCTAGTACATGGGATTTAAATTTTCTACCTTTGCGATTCTCTTCTAAAGCAAGATGCACATCTTGTGTGGCAGCAACATATTTTAAATTTATTTTACTTTTGGATATATATATATACCGAAAATTTTTTTCCTCAAACATAATAAAGTTATTTTCTCTAATTTGAAGTATGCTTTATACTTACCTCAAAAATAAAAAAAATAAACTTACCATATGACCTAGCTATACCACTCCTTGGCATATTCCCAAGAACTTGACATCAAACTCCATAGAAACTTGCACAGCCAAGTTTATTGCAGCTCCATAGCTATCAAATAGAAAAACTTAAATATTCTTCAACACACGAATGAGAAATAAAACTACATTGTTGAGTAATCTTCATGTGTCAAGAACAATGAAATCATAAACATTGCAGGTAAAGTGATGGAACCAGAGAACATAATATCAAGTGAGCTTACAAACACCTACATGTTCAAGCATTACATATCTTCTCTCACCTGAGGAATCTCTAGCCCTGAATCTTCAGATAAGAATGCATATCCTGGACTCACAGCTCAAGCCAGGAAAGTAAAAGGTGACTTTTTTTGCAGTAGGACAATCAAAGAGGAATACAGCGGGGGGAAGTTGGGCACAGTGATAAGAAGTGATATATTGAAGGGGGTTCCTCTTTGTGGAGGCTGGAGAGAGTGGTTGAGGGAAGTTAATATAGATTAGGAGTAAGGAGTTTAAAATTACAATAAAGATGCCTGCAAAACAATGAGGAATCATATTATTAACTGTTGTTTTAAAGAATACTGTAATACATAAATTATATATAATTTAAATAAAAAATTTCTGATCTAGGCTAACAATGTTCCTTCCAAAAGTCAAAGACTACTCAACAAAAGGTCAATTACAGTCATGAGATGTTCTCTTGAATTGCTCAAGAGACTTGAAAATATGCAGCTTGTTGCTATTGTACTTGGTTGCCTCTAAGAGGTGGAAAATAAGTTCCTATTCCTCAAGACATCACGCACATTAGACACAAGGCCCGAGGGTCATTGAGCTCCAACAGACCTGAATGCCTGACCCTTGAGGACTAGCTTTTATTGTTCTAGAAGACACCATAACAATTTCCAAAGAAAGGGAACAGTCACCAGTTCTACCCAGCTATGACAGCTATGAGCCACAATAAAGAATAACATGGCACAATAACTCCCAAGTGTGCAGTAATGGCACACTTACATTGATGGTAACCAACAGCTCTCATTGGATTTAATAAATATTCAACAAAAGGGAAACCATACCCAGTACTGAAAATCTCCCCAGTTACTCAGGACTAGTGAAGAACCATACTCATTATTTTATTAAACAAACATGACTACCACCTACATTCCAGATATTTGTTCTTAGAAAAATAGATAATTTAAGTCCTCACATCTAATCAAGGAAACTTCTTAGAATAGAAATAGAACATTACAGAAAACCATCACCAATCAAAATGCGGAGTTATGGAGCCCAATCTCAATAGACATACCTACAAAACACTCCAGAGTACAGTTCCATACACATTGGCAAGTTCATTAATGTCAACCTTGTTTGCTTATATTGGGGAGTCATGTCGGTGAGACTTTCTGGGTTTACCTTTTGATGTTACTAGAAAATGAAATCTCACAAAAGAAAACCTCTAAATCCCTCTGGCTATTATAAACTTTCTGATCCCCATTTAGAAATGTTTCCTGAGACTTAGAGGCTATTTATTTGATTGTTTATTTATTTTATCCTGTTTTTGTAAAGATATATCCATTAGGGGTGAGCTCCATAACTCTGCCTTATGATGATTTGTTGAGGTTTTTTGTTGTTGTTATTGTTGTTTTTTGTTTGTTTTTGTTTTGTTTTGTAGTTTTCTAATGTAAAGAGACGTTTCCTTGATTGGGGATGAAGACAACCCTTTTTGGGGGTTATAAGGACTAAGGATGCTGTAGTGACATGCATACTGTTTAAATAACTAAGGATCCCTATTTTGAGTCAATATCTACTTAACAAGAGGGAAACCCTGCCAGATATTGGGTTCCTGGCTAATTCCTTAGTGTTAGTGAATTCATGGATGTTGGGGGAGAATTCACAACCATTATTGTACTTAAAAAAAAAAAAAAAAAAAAAAAAGATCTAATTCTCCTGTTTCCTATCATCACTCTGGAACACTGTCTTGCTCCTTTGTTTTGTGATATCTGTGTGTGGCTTTTGCTTTAAAACCAGTTATTTGATTGTTATGTATATCTGTGGTTGATACTTGTTTAAAAAGGAACATAAGCTACTCATTTCACCTAACTGTAAATTCACCTCAGCTTGTCTGAAATGACTATGGTATTTCCCAGTCATCTTACTTTGTTTTAACTGACTCTACCATTCTCTTCTTCAACTCTTGCACATTTTCTCTGACCTTCATCTTCTATTTATCTACTTGTCTTTCATTTCACAAAGTTATAAATAATCTAATAATTACTTTCCCATGCACATATTTACCCGTATCCACTATTGTGTTTACTTTAAATAATTCCTTCTTGTAATGATTTTACCAACTGACTTATAATTTACTTACTTTCATTAGGTTCAGATTGTTTTCAATATTTATAAAATCCAAGACATATGAAATTTTAATAAGATTTTTGTATTGAGGCAATTATGGGTTTACATGATTAAATCACACCATGGCAATGTCTTGCATAGCTGAAGGAGAACTGTAAATTGAGTATATGGTTATTAGTACAGTCAAGATTCAGAACAATTCTATAGTCAGTACCCTTTCTATACAATAGCAATCATACTCTTCTTTCACCCATCTTTGGTAACTTCTAATTCACAACAAATATCTGGCATAATTTTAATTGTTATTCTTACCTTCCTGTGTGTAATACTTTGTTTGACTTTATTGTAGGGTATAATTCCAAGATATGTTGTAGCATAGTTTTTCAATGATCAATTTTATTAAAATTTCAATAAAATTGATCAAATGCAAGACTACTGAAAATAACAAAGCAAAAAACCCTGATATTTATTAACATTTTAAATGGGTTTTGTAAGTGAAAGTGGGGAAGAGCCTCGAACACATGGGCACAGGGGAACACTGGTGTTCTTGAGCAGAACACCAATGGCTTGTGCTCTAAGATCAAGAATCGACAGATGGGACCTCATAAAATTACAAAACTTCTGTAAGGCAAAGGACACTATAAATAGGACAAAACGGAAACCAACAGATTGGAAAAAGGTCTTTACTAATCTTACATCCGATAGAGGACTAATATCCAATGTATACAAAGAACTCAAGAAGCTAGACTACAGAGATCCAAATAACCCTATCAAAAAATGGGAAAGAGAGAAAAACAGAGAATTTGCAACTGAGGAAACTTGAATGTCTGAGAAGCACCTAAGGAAATGTTCAACATCCTCAGTCATCAGGGAAATGCAAATCAAAACAAACCTGAGATTTCACCTCACACCAGTCAGAACAGCTAAGATCAAAAACTCAGGTGACAGCAGATGTTGGTGAGGATGTGGAGAAAGAGGAACACTCCTCCATTGCTAGTGGAAATGCAAATTGATACAACCTCTCTGGAAATCAGTTTGGTGGACCCTCAGAAAAATGAACATAATACTACCTGAGGACCCAGCTATTCCACTCCTGGCCATATACCCAGAAGATGCTCCAATATGTAATAAAGACACATATTCCACTATGTTCATAGCAGCCATATTTATAATAGCCAGAAGCTAGAAACAACCCAGATGTCCCTCCACAGAGGAATGGATACAGAAAATGTGGTACATTTACACAATGGAATACTACTCAGCTATTAAAAACAAGGACTTCATGAAATTAGCAGACAAATGGATGGATCTTGAAAATATCATCCTGAGGGAGGTAAAGCAGTCACAAAAGAATGTACTCACTGTTAAGTGGTTATTAGCCCAAAAGTTTGAAATACCCAAGAGTCACTTTGCAGCAACAGTAGGGCTGAGTGTGAGGTCCCAGATGGAGGACTTGGAGAAAGGACTGAAGGAGCTGAGGGAGTTTGCATCCCCAGGGAGGCAGCAACAGTGGCAACTGGCCTGACCCCCTGATATTCCTGGAAATGATCCACCAACCAAAGAATACACATGGAGGGACCCATGGTGCTTGCCACAAATGTGGTAGAGGGTGGTCTTGTTAGCCATCAGGGGGAGGAGAGGCCCTTGGGCCTGAGGGTGTTAAATCCCCCAGTAGAGGAGAATGCCAAGGAGGGAAGACTATAGTGGGTGGGTGGGTGGGTGGGTGGGAGAATACCCCCATAGTGGCAGGGGGAGGGCGGAGGGAACGGGGAGGTTCCAAAGGGGAGATCTGGAAAGGGGGAAACATTTGAAATGTAAATAAAATATGAAAAGAATAAAAACACACATACACACACACACACACAAATGGGTTTTGTATATTTGTCACAGATATAAAATATAACAACTTATAGTTGAAGAAACATTTATATTGACATAGAATTACAATAGACACTGTGTCTATTCTTTTCTACTTCTAATGTTAAATTATAAGTGACTTAATATGGTAAATCTGCTCCAAAATGGGAGCCAATATCAATGTATTATTGATAACTAAAGTCCAAGTTCATTTGTAATTTTTTATTGAAATTTTCTTCTGTTTCAAGAACCCACCCATGGTATCACATTGCAAATATTTGTTGTGACTAATAGAACTTCTCCATAATATACCTGTTCAGCTGACTAATTTCTGTATTGAGGCATAATTAAGATTGCTTTTAATTCAAATTATGACACAATTAAGAGTGCTTTTGATTTTAAAAATTAGTATTTATTTCTTTCAGAAACACAATAATTTTGTATTAAGAGCACTGTGTGATAAAGGATGAGAAGATAGAGTCATCCTCTTTGTGTTAAAAATACTTGTATAAAAAATTTAATTATGTCTAGATTTTTCCCTCTTCCTCTATTTATAATTTAGATACAAAGGTATTCTATGTCATTTTACAAATAAAAATATGTATAGGTCTACTTCTATTTTGATGTAAAAAGTGTTTTATATCAATATGGATGTAAGGATATGTTTTTATTTATTGCAAGAAATTGTTTAAGAATTGAACATCAGATGTTTGTTTATCCATTTGATACAGCCACATCAAATTTTATTTTTGGTTGTTTCCTTTGATTGTCTTCATCACTGAAGTAGGTGTAGCTCATTATGTGTATTCGCTGTTGCAAGCCTAGAATCCATTATCTCTTCAAGGGGTCTTAGTTCATTTTAATGAATAATGTTAAAAACAAGTATCTGTTTGAATACAATATCAGGTATATTTTCTTTCTGATTTTCTCATCGAAGGGAACACGAAAGCATATAGGTGGGAGTACTGACACTCAATTCAGTTTTATTGTGATAAATAGTTCCATATAGAGCAGGAAAATACAGCTCAGTCAAAAGAGTATTTACCTAGCATGAACAAAGTCCCAAGTTGAATCCCAGCATGGTATGTAAACAGGTGTGGTGGAACATCCCTGAAATCCTAGCTCTTAGGTAGTGGAGGAAGAAGGATCAGAAGTCTAAGATCCTTCCTAACTGCATAGGGACTTCAAGACCAGGCTTGTAAAGTGTGTCAGAAATATAGAAATTATATTGAAGAGATCAGTTCAGGACCTTTGGAAAATTCCACCAGACTCCTCCCATCCTGGAAGAGAAAGGTCATGGAATACTTAGCCCCTCCCCCCTCAGGAAGGGAGAGGCTAATTACATTTCTAAGCCCACAGGGGTGGGGGTGGGGGTGGGGAAGGCACGGACCATGGTCCATGTTTAGGTGAGGGAGACTCAGAGCGTGTAGACACATTCTGCAGGGCGGACTGATCTTTGGCCACCTACAGACAAGAGAAGTCCTTGCTACCTCATTCCCTAAAGACCAATCAGTTTAAAAATCACACTATTCTGCCAAGCACATCATGCCTAATGGTTGCTGCTCTAAAAACTGTATAAAAGCTTGCCGAAGAGTCTGCTCATGGTCTTTCTCTCCCTCCTTTGTGTGCAGAGCTACTCCAGCATGCCGGAACAATAAATTCCTCTTGCTTTTTGCCTTGATCCACCACACCATGGTGTTCATTTGGGGGAGGTCTCTGGTAAGCTGAAGCTCCCCAGAGTCTTATAATATGTACATTAAAACAACTTCTAATAGATGTCTACAATTTTAGCATATGGACATATGATTTGTATGAACTTTTTCCCTACCAACCTTGTCTGCTAATTTTTTACAGAGAGTAAGTACATTGTCCCCTATCATTCACTACCTACTACAAAAGTGGCACACTGACTTTAAAATTCAGTTATATAAATACATATTATATATGTATATATTACATATTTTGTTTTCAGATTGTTAGCCCAAGCCCCACAGTAAAAAAACTTACTTTTTAGCATGTATACTGCATGTATATTTAACATGTAATTGCTTTTACCTTTACTCTTAACAGTTTCCTGACATTTTCAATGTTCTGCAGAGTAAAGCATTTTCGAAGAGATACTCGTGCATTCATTTCTAGTACAAGTTACATTGCTTTGTGAAAGTTTGCGTTCCATCCTGAGAACTTCGCATACATTGAATGTATTCTCTGAATGTGTTCATGGGTAGGGTGTTGAACATATTTTTTAAGAGGTAAGAGTGGAAACTCAGTTCAGCCCAATTTAGTCAGTCTGACTGGATTAAACTTCGAGAGGGTCTAATCCCAGGTGGTTTATTGCCAGCACATTTAAATACCGTACAATTTTAAATAAGATCATGAACCCAGAGAGGCATAATGACATTAAAATTTAACTCAAAGTACATGTGATTTCTTCAAATAATATGGGTTCTAGAGATAGACTATCTATATTAGCTTAAGGGCCCCAAAGGAAGAGTCTGGTGTGGTCTCAGTCATACAGATATTTCAGAGCTCATTTATGCTGTTAGTCACCTGTGACCCTGTGGCAGCTTGCAGAATCCCCTGGCTATGCATACAATGACAGAATCACATAGACTACTAGCTACCTCTGGTCCTAATAGTGAGAGCTTGTTATGGCCTGGACCAAGAGATAATGCAGATCACTGGGTGACTACTCAACTTCCGTTCTGAGGTTTCTGGGTAGAAAAACAGGTTTTATGTCCTTCTGTTCAAAGAATAATCCTGTGTGTTAACATTACTGATTTCCCTGATGATCCACAAGTACAAGGACCTTCATGCCTCCCCACAAGTGTTCATATTATTTAAGATTAAAGTCTTCATGTATTTTTTTTTACATTAGGTCAATTTTGGTTTCATAATTAATTAAGATTTCCTTCCCTAGTATTTAGAGAGTGCAATGAATTTGTGATTCTAGAGTCTTGATCATTTTCTAAAATTTATGTTTTCCTTAAAAATCAAAATAGAATTCTATAACTGAGCCTACTATTTTCCTGTTTGAAATATTACTGATTGCAACTTTGTAATATAGATTGTAAACTTTGGCATATCTCATTCACCTTGCACAACTGTGGTAGTAGATATCTTGCAACAAATTGGTTCTATGTAACTGTAACTCTGGCAATCTATAGTAATCTGGCTCATTCTCATTCTCTGATTCATTTGCCTGCATTCTGTCTTTGTAAAACTATCCAGATCTCTCTCTCTCTCTCTCTCTCTCTCTCTCTCTCTCTCTCTATCTATCTATCTATCTCTCCTCTCTTTGCACTAGTCTTTTAAGTTTCCTCTCTTTCCTGTGCTTTTTTTGTGAAAGTATATCCTATCTCTGACTTATTCAGTCAAATCTTTCTCTGACTCATCTGTCAAATCTTTCTCTAATTCACTTTGTCTGCCCTTCAATTAGACATCACTATCAAATATGGCTGCTTCTTTTTTCCTATTAATTTTATCTTTAAGGTGTGTATTAAGTGTGTACTTGTATTCCTGACAGAGGGATTAAATGTATTTGGTATGTCTGCATTCCAGGCAGATCACTCACACCTCGGTCTTTGTACATGAATTCTTGCCAGAACATGCATTCTGCTGGATTAAAATTCCTCTACAGCAACTCATCAAGGTAACCAATATTGGTTATTAATCTCTCTCCTACCCTGGGCTCTAGACAGGCACATCCCATTGGCTTTATCTCTTTAATTACCCTTAAGTAAACTGTAAGGAAATGTTTTACTCTCACACTTCTGTTTTCTGAAAATTCCAAGAAAATTTCAGTTTCTCAGCCTTTTCTTTTAGAAAGGTTTTCTATTTCTCAATAAATATGAGCTATAGAACATCTAAATATGTCTTTACTTGTGAGCTTCAAAATATATTCAGCATTTTACAGATAAGTTGAATCATTAGAAGCAAAAGATCCAGAGACTTTGTGTTGTTTTTCTTTTTTCATTTACAAATAATTCTTATTAAACATTCCTTTTCCAATCATGAATTTTACAGTTGAAATGACTCATTATTATTTAGTCCAAACACCTTTAAAAGTTTTATATTATTTAATTTACTATCATGCCAGGATATTCTTCATTATAGATTTGTCTTGAACTTTTTATGCACCAAGCCTAGCCCTTCTGAACACTCTGCCTCCCTGCTCTTTCCTTCCAAGAACTTAAGTTCTAGGAGTCTACCATCAAAACTAGCTTGAACATGTATTTTAATGCACAGACAAGAAAGGAACAAATGTCATCACACAAAGAAGCTGGGTCATTATAATGCTATCGGCAGTATCTTGGGAAGCAACTTATTAAATTAATTATAATGAAAATTAATTAACACACCTCCATACAACGAGTCAACAAATTTCCCCAATATGCCTATTCAATGAGATCTAAACATCTCATTTCCAGCTCTGTGGGTGGAAAACCCTTTCATCCACTCTAGATATTGCTATTATTATGACTCAGGTTTTTCAAACAGTGTTTTAAGTAGTATAATTAATCAGAAGCTGCACACACATGAATGGTAACAATGGAAGTCTTAGCACTCTTAAGAAAGTGTGTGGGGAAATTACAGGAAATTTTAGAATGTTTGTGATTCTGAAATCCTGTTATGCTTGGCCTCCAACTGTGCCATGCAAGTGCCTGCTTTCATGGTGAGTTGTTCACTGCAGGGGAGCTAGCCAGGAAAGAACTTAATAAGCAGAAATGGCCTGGCACATAAAGGGACTGTTCTCTAAGCATTGTAAACACTGACTATTCTTGTGGTAGGTTCTGTATATCCTAGATTTTTCAAAATTTTATAAATGACAGTAGGGCCATTGAGGACTGTTTACAACCAATCAGAAATCACTTAGGTTTTGGTTGTAAACTCAGTTTTACCCAAATAATTTCTACCCCTTTTCTGTGGCCAAAAGTCTTGATAGACATTTATATGAAATAAACCATTTATACTGTGACAAATCTTGTTCTGCTTAGTAATGCATTCTGTAATGATGTATACACAATTTTTTACTTATTCTGTGACATGTATTAAAGGGTCTGTATACAGGAAAAACATAACTGCAATCTATATATGTTTATAAATGTGTAAGTGGATTTTTCCCTAAATGTAAAGTTTTACATAAAACTAATAAAATGTTCTGTTGCTTTGGGGAACTTTAGTAACCTGCTTTTAGGGAACATATAGTTCCCTAACTATATGTTATGAACATATAGTAACATAAATTTTCTTAATGTAATACAGAAGGAACTATTAAGAAAAAATAATTAATAGGAAAAAGGACAGGAGAAACAAAAAAAAAAAAAACCCATAGACAACACTTTCAAAACCTAAAGTGAACAAATTTGATATTTTGAACTTAAAAACTTTATTCTGTGCTTAAATACCACTCTTCTGTTTTCAATCATGGGATAATCAAAAAGTAATTAGAACACCAGGTGCCATGATCTTTATTTTTATTAAAACATTCTTACCTGTTGTGATAGCTGCCAGTTAGAGTCTAGTTGTTTGTTTGTTTGTTTAACAAAAATCTCATTAAACTGTCAAAATGGTAGAGACTTTAAAATATTATTTTTAAATTCATATGCATTTTGACTACACTCTATTTTTGACTTGTCTTTTAACTTTAAGAATGCTTGGCTTTATGCCACATGTTATCATGTATAGTTTTGTATTAATCTCTTACTAATTCAGAGAATATCAATTTGTTTCCTTAAAGGAATAGAATTGGTAGAATGCATATATATATATGCATATATACTATGAATATGTAATGAATAATACATATGTGTGTATGTGTATATAAACAGACACACACACACACACACAACCAATTTGTTAGATTGGATTACAGACTGTAGTTCAACCAATCCAACAACGCCTGTCTATCAATGAAAGGTTCATGAATCCAATATTTGTTCAGTTCACACTGCTAGAGGTTTCAGCTGGTCTCTAGTATATGCTGGAATCCTGAAAGAGGCCCTAATACCAGTGAAAGAATTTGTCATAGCAAGCGAGGGAAAGCAGGCAAAGAGCAAGTGCTTCTTTGTCTGTGTCCTTGATATGGGCAGCCACCAGAGGGTGTAGCCCAGATTAGGTGGTTTTCCTTACCTCAACAGATCTGGACTCAACCATGGTGACTTAATAAATAGAAATTCCTTACAGGTCTACTCAGCTGCTTGAGTTTTAGTTAATTCCAGATATAGCTTTATTGAAAACCAAGAATAGCCACCACAAGAGGGTCATCTGTGAAATTAAATGTCACAGAATTGAAAAATACAAACCATCAGAATGGCATAGCTTCCTTGTAGTATCTTTCCTTCCTGAGCAAGTCAGAAAGTTCTCCGTAACTGGCTCATACTATAATGTGTATTTAAGTGATACATAATAGATACTTTTAGATAAGGAGTCTGAGAATGTTGAGTAGATTAAGTACATTAAGTAACCATTAACAGTCACTTAATGCAAACACTATATGCATTTTCTCCTAGTGAAAGAGCAAGTGCTTATGTCACAACAATGACTAAAAGGTTTTTAATCTATAGATTAAGCCATTGCATGGTATTGAAGAAATACTCATTTAAAGACATTTAGAGAAAAATATTGGATAATTGTTAAGATTTGTTTATGCAAAGAATCCTGTAATCCTCAGAGTTTAAGCATCTCCATTTTTAAATGCATACACCATCCTCACTGTTTTCCTTCCCCCTAACAGTTTATTTTCTATTTGTCAGTGTTGTCATAGTTTCCTATTGCTGTTGACACTTCAAAAAACAAGCAGTATTACAACTCACAGCAATGAACTTCTCAAAAACAAATCTCCTAAAGACTAGCAGCTGCTGCATGAATGAATTTGGTAACTTTTATGATTTAGTGGTTCTTTCTTTTAAACAACATCTTCAGCTCTCTATTCTTTGTCACTATATCCTTCTGAAACAGGAGAATAACTAAACCATCTTCTATATCCATAAGAATATGAAAACCAGCTGATATTATTCAAACTAAGTACTCCCAATTAATAAGGTAAGCTTGCATTTAAAGTTCTCAAAAAAGAAACACTTGTTAGAACAAAGTAACAACAAAACTAAGTTTATATATGTAAAAAGAAATAGGTACAAGGGGGAAGTACATTAGACAAAGTGATAATAATTGTCACTTTGTTCTCAGTGTTCATGGACCTGCTGCTTATATCTCCTACAATTTGTCTAGAACTGTTTTACCATGAGCAGTATGTATATAATATTTCGTTGTCAATATGCACAAATCCTTTTCTGCCTCTTTTTTTGTTCTTTGGAATTTCATATATACATATGTGTGTGAGAGAGGGATGAAATATGATTGATGCATTTCTCATTTCCTCTGCCAGTTCTTCCTGTATGCTATAACACCTTCTTCACCAAATTTTGCTTTTCTTATAAGTCCCATCAGTGCTGTACATGTATGCATATGTATGGGCCATAAATAGGATCATGGGAAAACTGTCAGTGTCCTTACCCTTAGTGAAAAATGATTCTTCCTTCCTCCTTCTGTTATCAACTGCCGATAGCTCTTCAACCTCATTGAAGTAGGAATTTTTGCTGACTTGAACTCATATAGGTTTTGCACAGATAACCACAGCTGTTGTGAGTTCATAAATGTAAAGTCATGTTCTTTCTAGAAGGTAGAATTTCACAGCACATATCATCATCCTTCAGTTACTACATTCTTCCCACCACCTCTTTTGCAATAATTTCTGATCCTTGGCACTGGATGGAGGTGACTTAGCCAGTTAAAAGCATCTACTCTCATGTATGAAAGATAGTTGAAGAAGCAAACCTACTACCCCAAGTTGTTGTCTGACATTCCTGTGAGATGGCACATACTATCACACACACACCCGTACATACACCTACATACACACAAAGAAAAAAAGAGAGAGCTCAAAGGCCAGTTCCAATAGGTCAGGTATATTTAGCAGGGGCATAGAGTTGGCAATTATTCACTCAGCAGACTTTTTCTGAGAGAGTAAAAGTTTATTTTCTTGGGCTGACAAAAAAAGCTGGAAAACACACACACACACACACACACACACACACACACACACACACACACACGTAGATGAAGCAAGGTTCCACAAGATCTTGCAACTTAATTTTTCCCCTAGAGCTTGTATATACCAGCAAAGTGTTTCAAGCAGTATAAAAGAGATAATGTGTTTACATTCTATTTTTCTTCAAGTGAATGATTACAATAAATATATCTAAAACAACAAAACAAAACTACTACCACCACCACAATAAATTTCACCATGTTCCAAATATGATTACATGTTTAAATGTTTTACATATTAATATTTTTGAAAGGAAAAAAAACAAATTATTCTCAAGGGTCCATATGCATGCATGATTAAGTAACTTTTTAAAGACTAAGAAAGTATAAGAAAGCAAGATATTTTTTTCATCCAACTCTCCTACTGGTAGGCTGTAATTTAGTTACAAAGAAAGGCTCAATCAGTTTATTATTTATCTTAAAAAGTAATCTTACAAAAGATCTTAAAAGAATCACAAATCTAAACCTGTATATATATTAAAAAACAAAACAAAAACCAACCAAACAAACAAAAAAACTAGTTACTTTTCTTTCAAATCCTCAGAATCTACTCCCCTTCCCTAACATTTTTTTTTTATTAAATCATATCAGGAAGCTGAGGACAAAAAGCATACAATAAATTAACCCATCCCAACACAGCTTTAGCAAGCAAGGCACATCAGCTAGTGCTTGTCAGGAGGCCCTTAATTTGTTCTGATTTCCAAAATTTCCTTATCCAATCATCAAAAACGTGCCTTTCTGAACTTTTGTCAAATCCACTAACAAAACCATCTTAACATGACTTTATTAACAATGTACATCTTTAAAGTCTTTCTAAGGGTGGTATTTGAAGCATCAATCTGCCCCAGCAGGAATCCTTTATAAAAATCAATCAGTACCAAGCATGTCCTTTTGAGTATGAGTTACCTCACTCAGGATGCTATTTTCTAGTTCTATCCATTTGCCTGCAAAACTCAGGATGTCCTCATTCTTAATAGCTGAGTAGTTTTGCATTGTGAACCACATTATCTGTATCCACTCTTTTGTTGTGGGAAATCTGTGTTGTTCCCAACTTTTGGCTATCTCAAAAGAGGCCGCTATGATTACATGACCCTGTGGCATGGTGGAGCATATTTTGGGTATATTCTCAAGAGTGGTATTGCTGAGTCTTCAGGTAGATCAATTTCCAATTTTCTGAGCAACCTCCATATTGATTTCCGATTGATTTCCGGAGTGGTTTGTACCAGTTTGCCATCCCACCAGCAATGGAGGAGTGTTCCTCTTTCTCCACATCCTCACCAACTTGCATTGTCAACTGAAGTTTTGATGTTAGCCATTCTAATTGGTGTAAGGTGGAATCTTAGGGTTGTTTTGATTTGCATTTCTCTGATCACTAAGGGCTTTGAACATTTCTTTAGGCGTTTCTCAGCCATTCGAGATTCTTCTGTTGTGAATTCACGGTTTAGTTCTATACTAAATTTTTTGATTGGGTTGTTTGGGTTTTTTTGTTTGTTTGTTTTGTTTTTTGCTTTTTTGTTTTTTGTTTTGTTTTGTTTTGTTTTGTTTTGTTTGGTGGTTAGCTTATTGAGTTCTTAATATATTTTGGTTATTAGCTCTTAAGAAGCTTGGGAGGAAGGCAGAACCGTGGGAGGAGCTGCAGTTTCAACTAACTTGGACTCTGGAAATCTCTCGGATACTGGAACACTGATCAGGTAGCATATGCCAGCTTATATGGGGCCCCTGGGACATATGTAGCTGAGAACTGCTGGATCTGGTTTTAGTCAGATAGGATGCACCTAGCCCTCAAGAGACTGGAGGCTCCAGGGAGTTTAGAGGTCTGGTGGGGTGGGGGTGGGGTGGGGACATCCTCATGGAGGCAGAGGAGTGGGGAGGAGGTATGAGATGTGGAAGAGTCAGAGGGAGGACCAGGAGGGGAATAAAATCTGACGTTTAGAATAAATAAATAAGTAAGTAAATAAATAAAAGCAATCACTAATATTGTAAGTGCCAATGACAGTGACCAGTGAGGGGCTGAAAACCCCCTTAAAGTTTTCATACAACTCATAGATTATGAGGAATAGTATGACTTTGGGTGTCACAGAACAAAACTCCTCAACAGGGTGAAGTCCTCAGGACAAATAGTCCCTGGGGCTCTGCCTCTCTGGGCACACTCCTCATGGTTATACTAACCTATAATAACTAACGGGCCTCACTCCATAAGTTCTAAAGCTGTTTACTGTTCCTCTCACATGGGCTTCAACAGAGAAAGAGACAGAGAAAGAGAGGGGGAGAGAGAGAGAGAGAGAGAGAGAGAGAGAGAGAGAGAGAGGATAAAATGTAAGGAAAATTCAAAAGAAATAACTAAGATAATATGAGCACATTTCATATCATGCCACTCAAGATTCCAAGATAACTTTCTGGAAAATAGTCACTTTCATAAACATGGCAGTAAGAAATTGCTGTGTTTCGGATTTCAGGTCTGAGCCGTAATATCTATGCATACATATGACATGAAATATAAGGATATCTAAATGGAGGACACCCAAATTCTGAAAGGAAGGGGAAGGAAGTACAAGTGTAACCTTGTAAAAAGAAAAGGAAACTACGTAATTTTCTTCTCATCTGCAGATTCCAATACATGCACACATACACATATGTATTTGTGACCTGAATTTAGAAGGGGAACTGTTTAAGGCAGAGAAAGGGATCCAGAAGAAATAGGTAGGAAAGATAATAAGGGAATCCAGGTATAAATAAGAGCAATATAAAAATGATAATATGTCTGCGAAAATATCATATGAAACCTCTTATGTATATGGTAGCTAAAACGACAAAAAGTGAATCAATATTGTGTATGTCCACTTTAGATATTGATGTGTTACCTAGGTATGTGTGTAGAACAGCTGACACACCATCCCATTAAAAAACCACACATCTCTAAAACCTAATGAATGAAAAGTTAGAGAACAAGCCACTGTAGTATGAAAGCATAAGAGATGAGCAATTTCCAATATCTAAGCTGGTAACAATAAAAATGACTCTTTATCAATGATAATTTCTTCAAGTTGTATTCAGCAAATGATCCTCTGAGTTCTTATAACCTTATTTTCTTAAGTCTGAAGGATAAAACCCCAATCTAAATACATTACTCTTATACCACTTTGACCTTGAAAATAATCCTGTGGTGTTGCAATAACCCTGAGCAAATGGATTACAAATTGCTTTATTGGCCATCTATATTCACTAAGACTCCATGTGTAAAGAAGCCTTTCCTATTTTTTTTTTTTTTTGCTATTTTTCTCAGGTATTAAGATAACTGAGTTCAGTGTCCCTGTGCCTGATATTTGCCATAGAAAAATAGACTCCATTCTATGTTGGATAGCTTCTCATTCTGGTACAAGGATCTTCTGTGAGGAAGTTTAGAGATAATAGCTTAAGAAATGAATACAATTAAGCATGAAACATCATTCAGAGGAACAGAATTATTATGTTATACGGAGCATGGTTTGATGGCTAAACATAAAGAAATGTGAATAATAGAAACAATGAAAAAATTGCAACTCAGGCTTACATCATCTGGGCCATCAGCTAATGCCTTAATTGGTAAGGCCTTGTGTTCTCTCTATAGGTTTCTCATAAAGGCCAGAGGGCACTTGAGCTTCTTTGTCCCATTTGAGCCTGAACTGGCACAGGCCAGATAATGCTTTTTCTTGCCTTTGGTATGAAGCTGTAATTGGGACTGAGGTCAAGGCATTTTCTTTCAATTTCCTCTTAGAAGTAACTTTATGGGCATCTTGAATTTATTTCTCCTAAAATACTTTAATGATAAGACAAAATACATTTTGCAAGATTTAATAATATGTGAGGATGTAGTCATCCAATCCCTCTGGCTCTTAGAATATTTCTGCCTCTTCCTCCACAAAGATCCATGAACTCAAAAGTTCCTTAATTATTAAAAGAAAATTAGATATCTTGAGTATTCTGTGTTTTCATATGTAACTGAAGATTGTTTCTTCAATTCCTGTGAAGAATTCTGCTGGAATTTTTGGGGGGATTGCACTGAATCCGTGGATTGCTTTTGACAGAATGGCTGCTTTTACTACATTAATTCTACTGATTCATGAGCATAGGAGATCTTTCCATCTTCAGATATCTTCTTCAATTTCTTTCTTCAACAACTTGAACTTTTTAAACATACAGGTCTTTAACTTGCTTGGTTAGAGATAGTCCAAAATTTTATATTATTTGAGACTCTTGTGACAGGTATTATTTACCTAATTTCTTTCTCAGAGTGTTTATTCATCTGTATATAAAGGGATACTAAATTTTGTGAGTTAATTTTGTAACCACTTTACTGAAAGTGTTTATTAAATGTAGGAGTTTCCTAGTGGAAATTTTTGGGTCATTTATGTAAATAACTGTATCATCTAAAAATAAAGATATAGTGAATATTTTCTTTCCAATCTGTATCCCCTTGATCATCTTTGGTTATCTTACTGTTCTAGATTAAACTTCAAGTACTAAATGGAATAAATGTGGACTTGTTTCTGATTTAGTGGAATTGCTTTAATATTCTCTCAGTTTAGGTTTTTATATGCAGAGTGCTTTTGTAAATTGCCTTTATTATTTTGTAGTAAGCCATTTTATTCCCAATATCTCCAGAAGTTTTATTATGAAGGTTTGTTAGATATGGTCAAAGATCCTTTCTTTACCTAATGAGATCATCATGTGGTTTTTGTCTTACACTTTGTTTTTGTGGTATTTTAAACTTACTGATTTTCATATGTTGAGACATTGCTTCATCTCTGAAAATAAGCCTACTTGATTATGGTTGAAAAGTTTTTAATATATTCTTTAATATATTCTTGTATATATTAAGTTTGCAAATATTTTATTGAGAAATTTTGCAACTATACCCATAGTTTGCTAAGTTTTAAAATGCAAGAGATATTGGTCTCTAATTCACTTTATTGAGCCTTTATATTCTTTGGTTTACCATGGAAACTCTGGTATTGAAAATTAACTGGCAGTTTTTGTTTGTTTTATATTTTTTTAAATTATTTTAATAGTACCAGCATTAAGTCTTTGAATGCCTAATAGATTTCTGAGCTAAAACCATCTGGCTCTGGGCGCTTTGGGTTTGGAGACTTTTAATTACTGCTTTTATTTCATGAGCAGTTACAGATCTGTTTAAATTGCTTGTGTAATTTGATTAAATTTTAGTAGGTTTAGGTGGTATATATTGAGAATTTTTTTTTTGTTAGATTTGCATTTGACTCAAGTAGAGGTTTTTTTTAAAAATGTCATTATGGCTGTGCAACCTTTTATCGAAGGGGACTTCTATTTCTTTCCTGCATCTCCATCAGACTCCTGAATCATACAAGTAAGTTTCCCTCCCCCACCCATCTTCCCTGCTGAGTTCTTGTAGTCAGTATTGGGAGCAGGGTGAACCTTGATGGTCTTGGTGTGGCAGGCCTCTGATGGATAATCTTGGGCTATATGGTTCTGCAGTTCTGTATGGACCTACAGTTTGTGTGGATCAGGATTCTCACGGGTAAGGAGGTGTGGGGGGGGGGAGGTATTTCCAGGACATGACAGAGACCTGGGATAAGGGAGGTGCTGAAGAATCAATGTGGGTGACCTTAACTGTGACTCACTACATTGGGGATATGGAACCTAAGGAGGCCACCTCCTGTAGCCAGACAGGAACCCCAGTGGAGCAATAGAGACACCAACCCATCCACCAAACTTTCAACCCAAAATTGTTCCTGTCTCCAAGAAATGCAGGTATGGGGCATGGAGCAGAGACTAAGGGAATGGTCAAAGAATAACCAATCCAACTTGAGACCCATCCCATAGGCAAGCACCAATCCCTAACATTATTATTGGTATTCTGCCATGCTTTCAGGCAGAAGCATGTTGTCCTCTGAGAGGCTCCAGCCAGCAGCTGACTCAGACAGATGCAGACACCCACAGCCAAACAGTGGGTGGAGCTTTGGGATTCTGATGGAAAATAGGAAGGATTGTTGGTCCCAAAGGAGATAGGAACTCCACAGGAAGTCCAACAGAGTCAACTAACCTGGATCCTTGAGACTCTCAGAATCTGAACCACCAACCACAAAACATACATAGGCTGGACCTAGGCTTCACATGTAGCAGATGCACAGCTTGACCCTCATGTGTGTCCTTAACTGGGCTATCCCAGGAGGTGTTGCCTGTATATCGGATATATACAATGAGCTTGGCTGCCTTGTGTGGCCTCAATGGGAGAGGAAGTGCCTAGTCTCTCAGAGACATGAAGTTCGGGATGATGGTGGTGTTAACAGGTGAGTCCCCATCATCCCAGAGGAGAAGAGGATGGGACATGGGAGAAGGATTGTGGGAGGGAGTGACTGGGAGCGGTCAGTGAATAAGTAAAAATAAATTTAAAAATTAAACTAAATTTAAAAAAATTCATTGTTTTCCTCGGTTAGTTATTATGTCTTTGTTTTTATCTCTAGGTTTGACTATTTGGATATTCTTTCTTTGTCTTTTAGTTAATTTAGAGAAGGACTTGTCAATCTTATTGATTTTGTCAAAGAAGGAATTCTTTGTTTCATTGTTATTTTGTATCAGATTTCTTGTTTCTTTGTTCTTTATTGGTATCAGTACTGTTTGTGTCATCACCTCCTTTTGGCTGTGATTTCTTCTTCTTATTATAGACTTTGTGGGTATACTGTTAAGTTACTTGTGTGGAATCTCTTCAGTTGTTTTTCTTTCTCTATAGGCATTTTGTGCAATGAACTTGCCATTTAGAAGTTTCTTTACTGTGTCCCATAAGGTATGCTATACATTCTCTTTTATTCAAGTTTAGAAAATCTTTAATATTTTTCTCAATTCCTGTCTTGACCCACTTTTCATTTAGTAGTGAGTTGTTCAGTTTCCATGAGGTTGGAGGATGTCTGTTGTTCATATCCAGCTTTAATCTATGGTAGACAAATAGTATGCATGGTGTTATTTCACTTTTTTTGTACCTGTTGAGACTTGCTTTTTGTCTGAGCATCTGGTAAATTTTGAAGAAATTTGCATGAGGTGCTGAGAAGAAGGTATAGTTTTTTGTATTTGAATAGAATGTTATATAAATATACATTCAGTAGCCAGGTTTTGTAATATCAGTTTGCTTCAGCATCTCTCTGTTTCACTTTTATCTGGATGGCCTCGCTACTGGCAATAGTGGAGTATTAAAGTCACTTAGTATCACTATGTATATTAAGGCTAATATATGATTAACGTACAATAGTGCTTTTTAAGAATGAACTTGAGTGCCTATGTGTTTGGTAGTGAATAGATGCTAAGAATTGATTAATAGGCCATACTGGTGATGTTTTTCCCCTTAGGTGAATATCCAGTGTCATTTTATATCTCAAGATTAATTTTGGTTTGATCTATTTTGTCAGATGTTAAAATGACTACACTAGCTTTCTTCTTTGTCATTTTGCTTGGCTCTTTTTCCATCCTTTTACCCCAAGATGATATCTATTCATGAGGGTAAGGTGTATCTCTTGGATGCAGCCGAAACATGCATGAATCCTGTTTTCGAATGCATTCTCTTAGTATGTCTTGAGATCATTAGTGTAGAGAGATAACTATGAATAGTTTTTGTTAATTCCTGGTATTTTGTTGTTGAGATGGTGTGTGTGTGTGTGTGTGTGTGTGTGTGTGTGTTGGTCTGTTATAATTCTTTGTGTTTCCTTGGTTGACTAATCTCTTCTGACTGAAGTTTTCCGTGGACACCTTCCATTTTGTTTTTAAAGTTGTTTATTTACTTTACATTTCAATATCACCCCCCTCTGCCCAGTATCTCCTCACGCAGAACCTTCTCTTATTCTTCCCTTTTCTTCTCTGTTGAGAAATGGGAGCTCTCCTCTTGGTATCACCTCCACCCATTACTGTAGTGATGCCCACCTCGACCCCCTCTGGCAGTTAGGGGAAAAGGCAGGTAAATAGCAAATTCACGAAGAGGCCCTGTTCCTATAGTTGGGGGACATGCATGAAGACCATATTGTTCATATGCTATTTCCTGACGATGTTTGCGTTTGGTCATTGATTCAGCCTCTGAGCACCCTCAACAGTCCAGATTAGTTTTCTCTGTTGATCTAACTGTAGAATCCCTGTTTTCTTTCTGCTCTTCAATCTTTTCCCAACTCTTCCATAAGACTCCCAAGCTCCATCTAATGTTTGGCTGTGAGTCTCTACATCTCTTTCCATTGCCTGCTGGGTAGAGCCTCTCAATGGACAGTTCCTGACTGTAATCATAACAGCATATCATTAATAGTGTCAGGGATTAGTTCTTGCTCATGAGATGTGTCTCAATTTGGGCTGGTTATTAGTTGGCTGTTCCCTTAGTCTCCACTTTTTCTTTGTCCCTACACATCTTGTACGCAGGACACATTTTTGGTCTAAGGTTTTGTGCATGGGTTGCTGTTCCTACCTGGCTATAGGGAGTAGCCACTTCAGGACCCATATTCCCCACTAATACAAGTCTCAACTGGAGTCAACCCACATAGACCTCCTAGTGCCTCCCCCTATTCCAGGTCTCTGGGATGCCTTAGAGACTGGCCCACCCTCCCACAGACAATTTCCCTTCTCTCTCTCCTGCTCTCCACACATATGATCTCCCTGCGCCCTGGCCCACTCTATTTCTAGTTTCCTTTTTATCCAGTTCCCCCCTCCCATCAACCTTTGATATCTATTTGTTTCCTCTTCTGAAAAAGATTCAACTATCCTCTCTAGAGCCCTCCTTGTTACTTGGTTTCTTTGTATCTGTTGATTATAGCATGATTATCCTGTACGTTATGGCTAATGTCCGCGAATAAGTGAGTAGTTACCATGCATGTCCTTTGAGGTCTGGATTACCTCACTCAGGAAGATATTTTCTAGTTTCATCCATTTACCCATGAAATTTGTGAATTCATGATGCTGATGTTTTTAATGACTGAGTAGTATTCCATTGTGTAAATGAACCATATTTTCTTTCTCCATTCTTCTATTGAGGGACATCTAGTTTTCCAGTTTCTGACTACTATGAGTAAAGCTGCTATGAACCTAGGTGAGGAAGCATCTTTGTGAGATGGTGGAGAATCTTTTGGGTGACCAGGAGTGGTATAGTTTGGGTCTTGAGGTAGAACTATTCTCAAAATTCTGAGACATTGCCAAATTTATTTCTATAGTGGTTGTACAAGAGTTCACTCTCAGCAGCAATGAAGGAGTGTTCCTCTTACTTGGAGCACCTTCATTTAAATGGGCAAAATCCATAGTTTTAATAAGATGGCAATGTAAGCATATTAAAATGTGGAATCACAAAATACACCATAGATCCAAGCTTTCTGGTACCTTGCCACCTCCTGAGATAGATTGAATTGGCAACTGATTGGATGTCAGAACATCTGGGATTTAATCACTGAAGCTATTAAAGTGGAGACCAATATAATTCACTTAGACAATTGTGCAATGCAGGATCAATGTCAGCATAAACCACAGGAAACAAAGCATGCAAGTTTATTCAAATGATTTTTTCTTTCTGCATATGAAGTATCAATATCCACTCTCTTTTTCTGTCCCTCTCTCTCTTTTTCTTCTCCCCCTGTCTCCTTTGTCTCTGCCTCTCTGTCTCTGTCTTACTCCATCTTCTGCACATGTATTTTTCTTTCTCTCTCTCCTTCTTGTCCCTTGCTAAGTGCCCCTTCCAGGTTTTCTCTTTGACAATTTTAATGGTATCTTTCAATTTGTTGTAGTTTTTAAATTATGTTTTATTTTCCTCAAATATACTTTTTAAAACTTTGTCATTAGTGGTGGATTATTATTATTTGATTTTATATTCTTTATTTTCATTTTTTCTTTCCTGCTTTATTTCTATTCCACTATATCACATCAATCTCCATGCTCCTTAGATTTCTTTTCATTGATGTAATCCTGCTTCACAGACTCTGCCAACCCACTCCTAGGACAATATTAAATAATATCAATATTTTTAAATGTTCTAAGTAGGAGAATATCTCAATGTCTTCGAGTTTTATTGCTCTGAAGAAATACCATGACAAAAGCAACTCTTATAGAGGAGAATACTTAACTGGGGAGGGCTTACAGTTTCAAAAGTTTAGTCCTTTATCATAATGGCAGGAAACATGGTAGCATGCAGGAAAACATGAAGCTGAAAGTCCTATATCTTGATCCACTGGCAGCAGAAGGGATGGTGTGTGTTGCACTGGCAGAGCTTGAACATAGAACTTTTAGTAATAATTGCAGTTCATAAAGCATTCATTGGTCAGTTTTCAATGACACTCTTCATAAACACCTAATTTTTCTGTCAAGGTTGGGTTCCTTATTTGCATTGGCTTGAAGATTCTACATTTCTTTTATTTAACGATTAAATCTAAAGGCCTAACGTGCTAACCCTAATTCTAATCCTAACCATCCAGTTGCTGGTTGCTTTCCCAAGTTTTCCTCAGGATAGTTGGTGCTCTCTCAGAGATAAGAAAACTCACAGTTTTATCTAGTAAAGCAATTACAGTTGTCCAAACCTAGAAAAAAGGCTATCAATTCATAACTTCTAATTTGTTTCAGGTTTAGAATGGAAGCACAAATTCCGGTCTATTCTTCTTAATTGGCACTCATTTATTTCCTCAACAATATGCAAACATATAGAAAATTTTTATTAAAAATAAATCAATAATTTAATAGTTATGTGATAGAGTTTATAATTTGTGGACATGAAACAGCTAAATCAAGTAAAATTAGAATTAGATATTAGATTATGAGATCAAAAGAGCTGTTTTCACATCTACATTCTAAAGATGGAAATCACAGACAAGCAACGAAAACAATAAGCTCCACTATGACTCTTTTTCACAGCAAGACTACTTCTTTCTGGTCGGCAGGATATCTCTTTTATCTCACTTCCTTAAATAGTTTTTTGGTACACGTTGTTTGAATTTCAAAGACATAGCAGGGATATGTAAGTATATTTTCTGAAGCTGACCCTTGCTCTGAAGTATGAATTAAAAAAAAAAATAATGCATGTAGACAGATCCCTTTGCTTTGAGTGGATTTGATTTTTCAGAAAAGAAGGACTGCAGTATTGGGGATAACCTATTCCAGGTTTCTGTGTATCATTTACTGCATAAGAAGGATGAACTGTTGCCAGAACAAGTCTGAAGCTCACAGATCCTGATAAAATGCAATTCTCCTTTCTAAAGGAGAGTCCTCTCAGCTCTAGGAAATTTGTGTAGCTAGTGTCTGGAGTTCCCTATGTTAGTAAAACTGAAGGGTTAAATACTAAGGACATGGGACTAATTTTGGAAAATAAATTTACCATCTTTCTTTCTTTCTTTCTGAAACATATCAGATATATAGAATTATATAGAATACATGACAAATGATCTAAACTTGCAAATCCAAAAACATAAAGGGCAACCCTTTAAAAAACAAAGTCATAGAATTATGTCATTGATATATATGTGTAGTGGCTATTTCTGGTTGTCAACTTGACTATATCTGGAGTGAATTACAATCCAGAATTAGAAGGCTCATCTGTGATCTAGAAATTGAGAAATCTAATCTGGGCCACACCTGCTGCTGGAGATCTACATAAGGACATTGGAAGGAGGAAGATTCAATCTTCTTCACCTGTGAGCCTTGTGGGACTGAGCGACTGCTAGATCTTCGGGTATTCATTCACTGCTATGGCTGACCATTGTTGGGGAATTTGACTACAGACTGTAAGTCATTAACAAATTCCCTTACTATATAGAGACTACCTGTAAGTTCTATGACTCTAGAGAACCCTGACTAATACAATATGCAAAATGCCATTCTTGGTGATTTTTTTTTCTTTGCCTATAGTTTAAAAATACACAGAGATATATTTTTAGTTTCAAAAGTATTTATTTGTTCATTTGATTATTTAGGCAGGTTCTCATAAAACTCAGGCTGACTTTGAGGTTAATATGTAGCTGAGGCTGGTCTTGAACCCTTTTCAATAATATGAATATTATTAAATATGAGCACAAGTAGCAAGTATTTGTCACATCCCTGGGCTTATTATCACATATTTAGAGAGACAATGCACAAAGAAGGCAATTTAAAAGATATACTTTTATCTTTACAGTAACTCTGTTCATATACAATAAGCTGCATATTTCCCAATCTTTTAATTATATATGGGCATAGGAAATCATTATTTAAAAGCTCTTTTTCTTAAGTAACACAAAAACAACAAATGTTCTGATAAACTCAATTTGAAGCATATACCAGCTGATATGAGGCCCCCAACACATATACAGCCTAGGACTGCCAGGTATGGATTCAGTCAGAGAAGATGCACCTGACCATTAAGAAACTGGAGACCACAGGGAGTTCAGAGGTTTGGTGTGGTTGGAGGCAGGGTGGTGGGTGGGGACATCCTCTTGGAGACAGTGGAGCTGGGAGGAGGTATGGGATGTGGAACAGTTGGAGGGTGGACCGGGACAGGAGTAAAATCTGGAGTGTTAGAGAGAGAAAGAGAGAGAGAGAGAGAGAGAGAGAGAGAGAGAGAGAGAGAGAGAGA